>CAXIQD010000079.1:110400-120400 GCA_964030785.1 Siderastrea siderea | reverse complement strand
ATTATTATTTTGTAAAAGGATATCTCTTTCTCTTATTAGTGAAACATTCCTTATTAGTTTCAGGAGCGTTTTGAAGCAATCTTTTGGCTTTCGAACTATGCTCGAGTATTTTGCAAAAATTTACATCTCCTCTATTTGACAAACAAATCGTTTGCACAATAATAAGCTGGTTCAAAATGAAAGGTAGTGATTTGTTTAAATTGCGTAAAGGACTGGAAAAAAAGGCTTTTCAAGTTTCACTACTAAAACTGTACAGCAATTACCTTTAACGTCTCAAGAAAATAGCCTTCGCAAGTCTGTTATTGAAAACAAAAAGTTCCTTTATTTTACAAGAGGCCTGGCATCTTGTAAACAACAGACAAACAATACGCGTCTTTTCTACTCTCATTACTGAAGACATAAAAAATTGCTAAATTTTCAGACTAAGTTTTCGTTAAAGAATTACATATTAAACCTCTTGGCTTTGCTATGCATCTGTTTGCACGTCCCTCGCAAAGGGCGCCGGCTTCAGTTTTATGAGATTATGGAGCGTACCCGCGATTAGAGTCAACAACGGTGACTGGTGACTAAAAGTTAATTTAATTTGCATTTCACGCTCAAAATCGATAATTCTTTTCAACATATATTTTAAATAAATGTCTCGATTACGCTTTCCTTCGCTTCTGATTTCTTTGCATTTAAAGAAAGGAAAAAGTGAGTTTTTGGGTTTATGTCTTAGCGTTTTTTCTATTTTTTTTTATGATCCGCCAAAACCGGAAAAATCTATCACAGGAAAAATATCTTTCGCAAAAATGCACTCCATGATATGTAGTATACAATTGTCTTTGAATGTCACAACCCCATGCTTCAGCTATGAGCAAACTTCAAAACCGTTCATCGTGTTCAGTAAATAGCAAAGCATTGATTTTTTTCTACAGAAATTTTGTATTTCGTAAAATCCATCCGAGGTTCAGCCGATAAATACAGTAGAAACGCAAAATTTTATCAGTGGGTTGCTTCTCTCAAGAAAAAAAAAACAATATTTCTAAATCGCAAAAGTTGATCCCACAGACTACCCCAATTTGATGTTCACAAAATAAATATCTCGCAAAATTTCCATGTTACATGGTAGGTGACAGAAGATGAGAAAAATATATTTCATTTGCTTTTGTAAACGCATTGACGGGCAGTTGTATTTTCGAGCATTCAGTTAAGTAAAGCGCATGCATAATAAAAGTGATTATACCTAGCAACCTAATTTTTCCTTAGAACTTTGAGAGATGTCCGAAATTTTCCAGTGCAAGTAGTTAGTTATGCAAACTAAAGAACATGCCGTTCAACACGGTTTATCGCTAGTATTATTGTTTCACAGTAGGACACTAAAATTTCTATGAAAAGTTAGAACCACCACACGAATACATGATTTAAACACCACCAAAGAAACACCGCACTCGACAGGCTTCAATGAATTCAACGTTCACACCTTCTGTTTGCTTACAGGCTAAACTCTGTACGGGGGCAGGATTTAATAAAACGGTTTCTTTTAGTAATTAAGGCTTGAGAATTATGTCGACAATCTCTAGTTGGCGGCAGTTTTGCTATTTTCTTCTCGTCTACTTAAGTAAAACGACGGAATTGAGAGACATGGCGGATGTAAGCACTTTTTAGCTACTGCCGAGTTTATAGAACATGGAGCAACAAGAAAAAAAAATGATAATAACTTACCATCCCCGTAGTTTATACCGTTTATCAAAACAGAATAAAACACGAAGTTAAGGCTAAAGGCAGCAGAGATCATCTTTAAACTGATAATTGAACTTCACAGGAAGACGGTATAACGGCGAACCTGTCAATCCAAAGTGTCTAGTGCGTGAAGCGTTAAATATCGAAATAAACAGGTTTCAAAAATATCGGTCACGTGCACAAAAATTTAAGCGGCGATTGGCTAATGGTTTGTTTTGCTCCGAGTTATCAAAATTGCTAACGATCCGGACTGTCTAACTTTTGACTCTGTAGATGTCATTCTTATGCATTGATATTTAAACGAAGGCTGCTAAGCACGGAGCTGATGAAAGCCATTAAGCAGTTATTTCCCGCGCTCATCGGGCAGAATTGCTGGACATTTACGCATAATAATGAGGTACCGTGGCGAGCCATTCAAGCATGAACGCTCCATAAAAGCGCCACAATAAGAGAGAAAAGGGACGAATCTGGCGAAGTTTACTCACTAAAATCGCTATTTCGAAACACTTTTTTAAGATGAAACAGCGGATGTTTGTAGTTAAAGGGCAAATCTACAACGTTATGTAAACATACAGGAAAATACAACGAGAATAACTGTTTTAAAATTCAGCTTCCAATTTTTTTTTCGAAATAAGCAACAAACTCCGTATGTAACAGCGGATTATCAAAGATACATGTTTCCCCTACACCTTGGTAATTTTTTCGTCCAAATTCGAGCAGATGAAGTTCCAGACTTTTACGCTTGACAATCCGAGGTTCAAAATTCGCGCGTGTTCCGAGCAAAGTCTTTGTATTACCGTATAACAATGGTTTCATGAATAAACAATAAGTAGCTAAACTCTATTGTAATACACTAAATACAGTCATCTGTAAATGGAGTATTTATACAAATTGCGTCTAAAATAAGGCACGCGCAAAGTTTGAATACTGTAATACTGGATATCGCTTATTAAACGAGATTTTCTTGTAGCATTGAGAGATCACGAGTATTCAAAGCCACAAAAATGGTTCCTGTTCAATCAATGCGTGCGATTTCTGATAAAAAAGACTCACTGCATGATCGTAGTGATAGAAACCATTCAGTCTATAAACTAACATATGTAGTAGATGCGATCCCTGAATCGCGTATGTGTCACATATCCATATATGATCGGTACTAGACTATGAGCAGTCTCTCTCTTTCCGCTCAGGGATAGTCGAGGGAAACGAACAAGCGAGCGGGCGCGAACATCGCCTGCTGCGTTGAAACGTGACGGAGCTCTAAACTAGCGGCTCGACACGCGCCGCTGTTTTTGTTTACATAAAAGTTAAGAAGCTCCCAAGGACAGAAGCAAAACATTGCGGCGTCTGCCGCTTCCGAGCACTAACAAGCGAAATGCTGGGTTTATTTACGACACAATCATCTCACTCGCGCAAAGACAATTTGAAATGGCCTTCTTTCTGTGTTGCAAGGTTTGCCCAAACGAAACCACTCTAACAATGTCCATGCAATAAATCAAAAAAGAAAACCGTTTCTTGAAATGTTCTTCCAAATTATGTGCATATGTGCGATTTTTCGAAACAAAAGGAGAAACAAAAGCGCCCTGCGTTCATTGTTAAGTTTGCCGCCTACGTTATGATAATAAGCATCGCCGTGCGTTTATGGTAACCAATCAATTAAGCTCTTTCTAAGCGTCAACGAATCAGTATAATGCGTGATAATGACAGACCTACAAATTTTCTTGCACGGGAAGTAAATGTCCCGAGAACAATAGGCATTCTGGGCGATGTGCTTATTTTGCTGTAAAAACTGACAGTTATGTCCTAAAGATCCGTCGCTGTCATTTAGTTCCGAAAGCTTGGCAAAAAATGGTACCGGCCTCACTCCATATAAGGCCAATACCGTGGGTTGAAGAGAAAAATGAAACAATCGATGGAGATTTTAGGACAAATTTATCAGTTTTATGTTTATTCTGGAGTTGCTAAGAAAATAATTGTTTATTATGAAAAAGGACATCTCTTTCTCTTATTCTTGAAACATTCCTTGTACGTTTCTTGAGCGTTTTGAAGCAATCTTTTGGCCTACAACGAACTATCCTCGAGTATTTTCCAAAAATTTACATCTCCTCTGTTTGACACACAATAAATAATTAATCGTTTGCACAATAACAAGCTCGTTCAAAATGAAAAGTTGAATTGCGTAAAGGAGAGGGAAAAAAAAGGCTTTCAAGTTTCACTACTACCTTTAACGTCTCAGGAAAATAGCCTTTGCAAGTCTGTTTTTAAAAATAAAAAAGTTCCTTTATTTTACAAGAGGCCTGGCATCTTCTAAACAACTGACAAACAATATGCGTCTTTTCTACTCTCATTACTGAAGACATAAAAATTTGCTAAATTTTCAGACTACGTTTTTGTTAAAGAATTACACATCAAGCCTCTTGGTTTTCCTATGTATCTGTTTGCTTATACGAGGCTATGAAGCCCGTCTTTCGCAAAGGGCGCCGGCTTCGGTTTTATAAGATTATGAAGCGTACCCGGGCTTAGAGTCAAGAACGGTGACTGGTGACTGAAAGTTAATTTAATTTGCATTTCACGCTCAAAATCGATAATTCTTTTCAACTTATATTTTGAATAAATGCATCGATTAAGTCTTCCCTCGCTTCTAATTTCTTTGCATTTTAAGAAAGAAAATGCAGAATTTTGTGGTTTTATTTCTTACGATTTGTGTTCTATTTTTCAATGATCCGCCAAAAGTAGTTACCGGAAAAATCTATCACAGGAAAAATATCTTTCGCAAAAATGCACTCCATGATATATCCTATGCAGTTGTCTTTGAATGTCACAATCCCATGCTTCAGCTATGCGCAAACTTCAAAACCGTTCGTCGTATTCAGTAAATAGCAAAGCATTTATTTTTTTTCTACAGTAGTTTTGTATTTCGTAAAATCCATCTGAGGTACAGTCGATAAATACACTAAAACCGCAAAATTAACCAGTGGGTTGTTTCTGTCCAGAAAATATCAATATTTCTAAATCTCAAAAGTTGATCCCACAAACTACCCCAATTTGATGTTTACAAAATAAATTTCACGCAAAATTTCCATGTTACATGGTAGGTGACAGAAGATGAGAAAAATATATTTCATTTGCTTTTGTAAATACATTGACGGGCAGGCGTATTTTCGAGCGCTCAGTTAAGTAAAATGCATGCATAATAAAAGCGATTATACCTAGCAAACTATTTTTTCCTTATAATAGAACTTTGAGAGATATCCGAAATTTTGCAGTGCAAGAAGTTAGTTATGCAAACTAAGGAACATGCCGTTCAACACGGATTATCACTAGTATTATTGTTTCACAGTAGGGTACTCAAAATATCTATGAGAAGTTAGAACCACCACACGAACACATGATTTAATATCACCACCAGAAAAATACCGCACTCGACAGGTTTCAATGAATTCAACGTTCACACCTTCTGTTTCCTTACAGGCTACACTCTGTACGGGGGCAGGATTTAATAAAACGGTTTCTTTTAGTAATTAAGTCTTGAGAATTAGGTCGACAATCTCTAGTTGTGGCAGTTTTGCTATTTTCTTCTCGTTTACTTAAGTAAAACGACGGAATTGAGAGACATGGCCGATGTAAGCACTTTTTAGCTACTGCCGCGTTCATGGAACAAGGAGCAACAAAAAAAAAAATAATAATAATAACTTACCATCCCCGAAGTTTATACCGTTTATCAGAACAGAATACAACGCGAAGTTAAGGCTAAAGGCAGCAGAGGTCATCTTTAAACTGATAATTGAACTTCACAGGAAGGCGGTGTAACGGCGAACCTGTCAATCCAATGTGTCTAGTGCGTGATTAGCGTTAAATATCGAAATAAACAGGTTTCAACAATATCGGTGTTCCAGTTAGTAGCCACTGAGCAATGTTTACCTTGTGTTTCATCTAGTAAGCCAATTGGTTTGACCCAGTTCCGTTGATAAAGGGAGGTGCATGGTAAGATGACGAAGGTAATGTCATTTATTATTAACGAAGTTCTATTGTTGGTATATTTACATTGAATGGGCTCTTGTCATGACTGGAAGAACACGGATGAAGAGAGATCCCACACCTGCTTTTCAGAGTGACCAATCAAGCATTGGTACTTTGAATAATTTGCTAGCGCACTTAGCGACATTTAAAAATAAATTAAAAATGTAAAGACAAACAGTTTTTGAAAACAACCTTGTGCCCTCTGGCTGGTCAGAAACCGTGTTTGTAGAAACACGCTGGGTTGTTTTTCAGTTTAAGCCAAAAAAAAAAGAAGAAATTTGTCCATTGTTTTAAACTATTATAATCTGGATTACTTTGGGGTATAAAAATTTCTCTGTCGTTTTGCAGTGTTGAGAGTTGCGTTTTTGTTAAGAAAAAAACATTTTTCTGGCAGTTATTAACGCAACTTATGCAGTTGCGAAAAGAAAGCCTGAAAAAATCAGGCTTGTCGGGATTCGAACCCTGACCTCTGCGAATACCGGTGCAGCGCTCTAGCCAATTGAGCTAACAAGCCAACTGGGAGGTGGTCATTTAATTGGTTCGTAATATACCCAGGAAAGATGAAGATGAAATTATGAATATATTAAATTCATATATTTGAACTGCGGAATGAAGAAATAAATGTAAAGAAGATCCTCGCAGTTATTAACGCAACTTATGCAGTTGCGAAAAGAAAGCCTGAAAAAATCAGGCTTGCCGGGATTCGAACCCTGATCTCAGTTGGCTTGTTAGCTCAACTGGTTAGAGCGCTGCACCGGTATTCGCAGAGGTCAGGGTTCAAATCCCGGCAAGCCTGATTTTTTCGCAGCTGCATAAGTTGCGTTAATAACTGCGAGAATCGTCTTTACATTTATTTCTTCATTCCGCAGTTCAAATATATGAATTTCATATATTCATAATTTCAAAAAATTTGTCTGTTGTCTGTTTTTTTTTCTTTTTTGAACAAAACGATTCTCCGTTATTCCATCGTATGAGAGAGCATTAAAATTACTATCCTGGTAGCTTCAGGAATTTGAAAAGCGTAAAATTTATAGATAGTACAAATTTAGAAGTTTTGTGTGGGACGTTGACTATTGCATTTCTAAGCGAGAAGTTTTCATCATTACACTAATTGCATTGTTTTTTTTGTTTTCTTTTGACTATTAGACACAATCAGTTAGTTATTGTTTCACGAGTTAAGTAAAACCACTCTAAGAAGGAAGTTTTTTTGCTCGCTTTACTGAGAAATCAATTACATTCCATGAAAAGCGTTATAAAATACGTTATCCTGGAACGGTTGCGTCTGTTAATAACCTTTAAGGGTAAAAAGTATGAATAAGAAAAATTTTTAGAGGTTTGCGTGATCCTAAACCTTCACATGGGTACTCTGTGTGAGCTTTATTTTGAGTTAATTGGTTACTGAATGCGAGTAACTGATTCATATGGGGGTGATGAAACTAGCCAAAGGCAAGTTATTTTGACTAAGTTCTGTCGGCCTTTTTCTATCGATATCGTACATGTTTGTTTACTATAGCAGAGCATTCCTACCTTCAAATTGATTTCGTATTGCCTGGATGTGTTCCTGTGTCAAAGCCACATTATAGACTTGCATCTGGGTGATCCTGCCCTTGAAATGTCTGTGATCATTAATCTTTGCTCCCATTCTGATGCTATCCTGTGTCGCTAGCTCAAGGCGAGCTCCAATGTTTAATGCCGTCACCATGACTCCATCAACCCACAGCTTGGCATCGCCAGAAACGCTGTCATAGGATGCGCCAACAAACTTCCAGCCACCTGCAAGAGTGGTGTGTTTTAATTCGGTTGTAAGCGAGTAATCTCTTTTATTGAAACGTACAAATAACATCCCGGAGACTTCCCAAAGGTGAACACCATAGGCTCCACCAGTCCTGTAGTTGAAGATAGGTCCTTCTTGGCCGTAGGAGTACAGCCAACAAAGCATCGTCATTGAGTGCCGCACGTCCAAAGCTCCCCCGGCGCTGCTAGGAAACTCGATGTAGCTATTCGAAGCTCCAAAAAATTCATAAGAGCCATCAACCTCGCCATGGGGTCCTGAGGCTAGAGAAACCCCACTGGGGACCCCTGCGGCAGTTCGATTCTTGATCTCCATGGTACCAAACTCAGCATTGAGAGGGAATAAGGCTACAGGTTCTGGAACTTAATAAGGAAGAAACTTCAATTCGTTGCCAGCTTTTTTAAATACATATAATTGTGCCTAAATTAGACAAGCAAAACTAGTCTATCTGGTGCAGTGGTGGGAACACTTCCCTCCTGTTAATGTGTCGCCGCTTCGATACCCGTTCTAGGAGTCATGCGTGGGTTGCATGAATTTGCTGTTCGTTATTCTCCTTTCTCCTGAGCTTTTTCCTAAGTACTCCAGTTTTCCACCGACCACAAAAACCAATATTTCTAAAATTCTAAGAGCCATTCTGTGGATATGCCACTGGAAATTTTCATTTTATTTCATTTAATTGCCACTAATATTTTACCCATCTTATTTTTGGTCAAGGGTTGTTTTCAAGAACATTTCTTTAATGACACTTAAACTGAGTTATATGTAGTGTATGCGCATGGTTTGTTATCGGCGAACCTTTCACCATAAAAAGCATCCAATACTAGTACTACGATAAATTATTTGATTTGTATGTATTTTCCAAAACATGCTGGAAAAACAAGTTTAAAACTATTTTTAGCCACGGGTGCGTTCGAAGCATATTTTTAAACGTTGGCTTTTCTTAGTGTCAAATTTCTTATCAGTCAGTCAGTCAGTCAGTCAGTCAGTCAGTCAGTCAGTCAGTCAGTCAGTCAGTCAGTCAGCCAGTCAGTCAGTCAGTCAGTCAGTCAGTTAGTGAGTCAGTCAGTGAGTCAGTCAGTCAGTCAGTCAGTCAGTCAGTCCGTATGCAACAGTAAAAAGAGGTTGTTAAAATATCCAGATGAAGCGGTACAATCTATGCGCACAACCTATGTACTGCAGTTTCAATCTATATTGTATCCCAACCATTTCCATAAACTTTCTTAGTCAGTTTCTATAACAACGGCCAATGTGGTTTTCACAGTTTGTAAGGTTGTCCAACATTTTTACGTATATGTTATAGGGTTTCATGACCGTTATTTTCCTTCTACCAGTTAATATTATGAAAGATACATTAAATCTAGGGCAATTAAAACGTTCTTTTCAGTCAGTTTATTGCCATTATTTAGTTCATTCATATTGTGTAGATTTTAGTGATAGCTTGAACGAAAAACTAGAAACAAAAGTCACTCCATGCTCGTTCCCAGCCTTAATAAAAGCATTCTATATGGGACGAGAATCTACGTTCGTTAAATATAAAACACGCAAACCAGGTTCATATACAAGTCTGATTCAACGATACATATGAATCGTTTAGTTAAATAAGTTTGGTTTGCTCCCAAATGAAAAGGGAAATCGGATTTTCCATTGCGAAACCAGGAATTAGGTAAACTACATGGAAAGCAATCTAAAATTTCATATCTTAAGAAAAGAGCAAATGTTTAAAGTTATTTTTGATTGCTTTTGGTTGGAAGCTTTTACACCCGTCCTTTCCTCTAAGATCCTGACAGTGAAGCTTTTGTTAGAGCCAATTTTGAGCTAATCACTTCTTCACCCTTCCCTCCCCATTCCGTTTTCAAAAGAATGTCCAGTGTTTCCCATATTGTTTTGGTGTGTGTGTGTGTGTGTGTGTGTGTGTGTGTGTGTGTGTGTGTGTGTGTGTGTGTGTGTGTGTTACCAATATTGTTGCATGAGCTCTCGAATGAAGGATTTCACTTCTAGGAAGTCTTTTTGTTATTTTGTTGAAAGCAGTTTATGCAAAATTACACCGGTGGTATGTGGGAGACACACGACTTTCTTACAACAATGTGAAGTACAATGCAAATTCTTAAGCCAACCAAACGCAAAATTTTAATTAGAAAGTGTAGATGAGGCGGTTATAAAGTTTTAGATGAAAAATTTGGTAAGGGAAATGTTTAATTGTTAGTACGTAAATCGCGTTTGATCCAAAGGTTCGAGAGTCTCCACTGTCATCACCAACAACAAAACACAGAATTGATTATTAAAAAGGACTGTATGGAATAAAAATAATCGCTTATGAGAAAATTAAAACAACAGTAGAATGCGTAACTACTAAACGTCCAAAATTTTTTGAAGTTAGATTCTTTAGCCAAAATTTTGAGAGGTAGACAATTTATGAGAACAGCATCATCCCGAAATTACGAAGTTTCTTACCCCCCCCCCCCAAAA
>CAXIQD010000079.1:80400-105400 GCA_964030785.1 Siderastrea siderea | reverse complement strand
AAGGAGGATTTTTAGGAGAAAACCATGTCCAGTGGTTCGGAAATGGGTAATAAATGTCTGAATCATCGAGTAGCCGCGACGAAAAGGATATTGCAGAGGAGGGAAATCAAAATGTTGAAGTTAAGTTTACGACCAAATCAGATCAGGACGAACCACTAGCCGAAGTTGAAGACGACAAAGGAATCGAGAAGCCCAAGTGGAAGGACTTACGCGAGCAGTGTTAGAGGCAAGATACCGTAAACGCATGGTACGTATAATTGCGAAGTATTTTTTAATTTTTTTAACGTATACAAGTCCTTGCTACTGGAACCTGGCTCTCGCTATATCGACAGGCGGCGAAACCCGGACTCGTTCGACCTATATGATATTTGCATTGAATTGTCCGGTCGCTCTCGTCGCGTTACCACGAATTAGTTTTTGCTTCTACAATGCAGTCACGAACAAAACGGCTGCTAATTAGTCGCTTAATCTTCCTCTCATTGGGTCAATGAAGTATACGACCGAAAGTTTTGGTCTGTTTATATCTTTCTTACGTATACACTCCATGAACTATTGACACACAGTGACAACATTTATTTGTTTATTTATCTCGCCCGCGGGCGAATATTCTTGTTTACAAGCCGCGCTTGTCCATGCGGGCTATATCTATTATCTCGACTTTGATTCTTTTTTTTTTGGTCGACGCATTGCATTTATCAATTTTGTTATGATAAGTAGAATGTCGTGTACCTACAGGTTTTCTTAACTTTACTAACACTTAGTCACAGCCTGAATTCAGTGGAAACTATTGTTATTTGGGACTCATAGTTTCTTTTCTTGCAGATTCATCCGGGCTGTCACTTATTGATGGACCATCCACTGACTTTTATGGCTCTCCACAGACAAGCAAGAGGATATAATAATTCTTAGTAATTTTATCTACAACAAAATGCTTCCTTGTGCATCGTTGCCTTTACTGTGCACCTGTTGCTAGGTAGCTGGAGTGCAACCACGTAGGTGCCCAATAAGGGGTTAGCAATATATGCATCAGTCATTCCAATCAGGTTCAGTGAGATGGGCAGTTTCTCAACTGTTTGTAAAACGGATAAAATATATCCTAACGTTTTGATTAAAAAGAAGTTCACATAGACATTCTAATCGTGCTTTTGCTATTTGCACAACAACATTGCCCCGCGGAATCCCAATTTCTGGAACCTTCAAGGGAAAGCGAAACGAAAATGGGAATTTTGAATATCAGTTTAAAATTGCAGTGGAACAAATTAAAGGGAAATGACCTTTGGTCTGAGTTATAAGCTGAGAAGGGCGAGGGGGGGGGGGGGCTGACTTATACAGGGATGTGCCACTTGACAGGGTATGGCTTTTGGCTTCTTTGTCCTAAGCGGGGTACAAAATTTTTTCTGTCTGTGACTTATTCAGGGATGTGCCGCTTGACAGGGTATGGCTTTTGGCCTCTTTGTCCTAAACAGGGTATACAATTTTTTCTGTCTGTCCTGAACAGGTTGTATTTTGTGTCATTTGTCCTATGCAAGGACCTAAAATGAAGGGTGTTGTCTTAAACAGGGTAGGTATTTTGGGCAATTTCTTGTCTTAAACAAGGTCAGGGTTTCAAACCCTCAGTAGCAGCCCTATACCAAAACATAGGTCAAGTGCTCCCCCCCCCCGCCCAGGGTTATGAGGAGGTTTGCTAAATCAACGATTGGAGAATGGGAGAGCAATCGGGGGTAATCCTGCTCGTTATTTCAAATCAATCCCGACTACTCATTGGGCCAATTCACTTGTCTGATGACGTCCTGAACTGTACTGCACTCAGTCCAGTCACCATTGCATGCTACGTACTACCCACAGGATATACCCAGTTATGCAGCTCTTTCGTGCAAATGTATTGAGATTACATGTATGTTTTTCACGGCATTCAGTTTTATTTATAACCCTGATATTGAAACTTGAGGGGAAGGAACATTAATGATGATGCTGAATGAAACCCATCAGTACTGTTCGAATTAAACAGATCATTTATTTGTTACGATTATTTAACTTGTAATTTGGAGGATAACGAGACTCTCTCAAACCAGTCAAGTAATGAACATTTTCGCTGGGCCATTCCTTGTAATTGAGCCCCCCCCCCCCCCCCCACCACCCCGCACACACACACACACGCACACACACACGCACCCTTGTTAGAGACTGGACGTTTTGACTTTTTGGCGTATAGTCTCACCCACTACGCAAGTCAATGTGTCATTTGTGTTAATTGAGACCACTGCAAACAACTACTCAAGCCATAACTGTAAAATGTATATTGCATGCCGAAAATATCCAAAAGGTATCCAAAAGTACTTATTTAAAACAATTTTTAAAAATGACAGTTAACAGTCTGAAACAACAATGGTAAACCACTGGCTTGGCTTGTGTATTATGGAAGTGGTGTGCACATAATAAAATACCAAACTAAATTTGACAAAGTAAGAACAACAATTTTCTTATGTTGACAAAAGTAATAAAACATGCATGTCATAATGACAGTATTTATGTTGCTTGGCAGCTTGTCCTGGTATGACCTGGTTTTTGCATTTGGACTGTTCTGAGGTTTTTGAGCTGTTCTGGTACCAGTGGTTGTTCTCTCAACAGAAACAGTATTGCTCTGCTGCAATACCTCTTGCTCTGCACATGAATCAGAAAACAACAATAATTATTATACATATACCGTTTATTCAGGTGGTTTCAGAGAAATTAAATAGGAGATGAATTAATGTCAGTCAGATCACTCTGAGAACAAGGAAAAAAAGGATTTTATTGATAACTGAACAACAGGAGAATTTGCATGTAGATGTCAAGGCTTTTGTTAGAAAAGCACATACCGTAATCTGTCATTAGATAGCAACGGAATCCCATACGAGCACCATCCTTAACACGGGTTATTACTAACACAACAAATGATGCATGTATGCCTGTGCTTTTCTATGTATCAACAGTAGGGTGAGCTTAGCCTACCAAACAATATCAGTTTATGCCATTGAATACATGTGCTAAGTAACTGATCAAACATGTAAGTCTTAATACCACAAATATTTGGCTTACTTGTCCTTTCGTTCGATCACTGGGAACTTCTCCTGGAGCTGCAGGAACAACAGTATCTCTCGTGAGCACAGCGGTCTTCTTTACATAATCTCGGATATTTACTCTCCCACTCTGCTCAATTGTATCAATCACCGATAATTTGTACTCGTAGCAATCGTCCTCGAAGTGCGCCGAGCAGAGCGCAGTGCACTTGGAAGTCACTGCGATCTTTAAAGTCAGGCCGGTGTTTTCGAACAAATTTGACCCACTTTACCCTCACAACCGGATCAGTTGGAAACTAATGCCTACGAAATCCCTTTTTCCTCGTATTTTTTACAACTTCGACCGTTAGGGGGGCGAGCAACGCAGTATCTCCCTCCTCTTGCCTCATCTTTCTCTCTTACCGTCATATTGGATTGCTAGTCTGTGTCCCAAATTGACGTCACCGGCTGTTGTCACGTGGTATTTTGGCCGCGCGATTTGAATGCCATTTTTCGAGGCAAAACAGCCCAACTTTTAGCGCTCGCAAAATCGCCAATTTTTATCCTAGACATCTCAAACTTTGGAATCATATATTTCAAACGGTAAATTTTATAACTGTGTAAAAACAAATTTCGCTTCAATTTATGCACTTTAATACCGCTAAACAACGGATAAATGTTTATACCAAAAAATATCCGACCTTAGTACCAAAAAACAACCAACAAAAGTTTTTTTTACAACCAAGTATGTTTCTATAGAGTTATATAAGACTGTTTCTGACCAAAAAATTTCCCAAAAATTGTTTTCAAAACATGTTTGGCTTTGTCTTTTTCAATTTATTCTCTTTTGTAGGGACAGCCTGATTTAGCTTAACGATTTCAATTAACCTGTCGCCAAATTTCAAAACTTTAAGTGGTAGAAATTGCTAGAAGTTAACGTCGAAATCACTGAAAGTGGTTATAAAGTGAAAAACAAGTTAATTTATATGCCAGGGCTTTCGAAAATAAGAAGGGTGGTATTTTTCTTGCTTGTAATATTTTTCCTTGTTCCAGGATATTCAAGTTAAAAGGAGATAACTGATGAAGTGATAAACATTGCAGTAATGTAATAGAAACTTGGCACCAGTAATGTACTTTGAAAACGACACAAAGTAACGCATACTTTGGACAAGTGGGAATGACATTGCCCCTTTTCGAGCTTTACACATCCATTCCTCAACGGTTAATGAGGGGAATAAACACAACATGGGCATTGCTTGTCTTGTGAATAGGATCATCTCTCTCTCATTACAGAGTCCCAACACTAGTGTACGGACTTTTTGCCAAGTTTCAGGTACCTTTACCCATTCTTTCCAGAGATGTTCTTTTTAAATTTGCTGTAAACACTCCAAAACATTCAACAACAGCAGGTTTTTTGCAACCATTCCTAGGTAGTATAGCGGAAGTATTTCTCATCCAATTTTTAGTATTAATTTTAAGACGTCAAAAGACATGTTTATATTGACGGAACCCAAAATAATGGTCAAGTTTTGTTTAAAACTACTCTATTAGTACACTAAAACTGTAGGTAAGTGCTTTTGGCCACGGATAGTCAGGGTGGAAACGGGTTGCTTTACGCTTTCGCTCATGACTAGCAACTACGAACCATTAAAAGCTGTTAACGTTTTGTTTCTCACTAAAAAATTCATTCCATATTTTCTTTTTGGAGTTCAAGACTATTTTGTGCATAAGAAAATGCTCTTGGTTATGATTTATCCCGAATTTTGAGCCCAAGACATAAAAATATCCGTTATTGATGAGATAAAAAGTGACATCCAAAATTTAATAAAAGCAATGTAATACAAGCTAAAAACGATTATAAACATTAATTGAATTTCTTAAAAACGAAATGGAAATAGATAAATGGACTTCGACCACACAAAAAAGGAACTTTCAGAAATTCTGAGAAATAAACTAAACTAAAATAAAATGAAATAATTAAAAATAAGATTTTTTCAAAGCGGAAAGTTGAACTTTGTCTTGTGTTCACACTGTCAGACATATTCCGTAGTTTTTGTTTTGACATCCTGATACTAGATCTTTCTTTATGCTTTCATACTGATTTTCGTCATGTTTTTCGTGTCACAGTCAGAGCTCGTTGCACAAAGATACACAAACAATTGAACTATATTCACTGAAAGTGTAGAGATCGACATAGGTAGCTGTCAAAACAAAAACCTTAATTTATTGGGCAAAAACGGAAGGTTGCAGCTCATTAATATTACTACAGTGCTCTCAGTGGTAACCATAATGTTGTTGTTTGTTGAAAATTGTGGCTTTTATCTTTGATGATTTTTATTTCTGTAAAGGCTCCTCGAGTTTAACACTTTATTAGTAGTAATTAAGTTAACGATGGATTCAGCTTTCTTTGGGATTATCTTCTTTTTTTCTTCCGTGATTCGTGAGGTAACATGCCTAGGAGGTAAGGTTACCCTATTAATAGATTTAACACTTGAATACTAAACATTCTATTTAAACTGATTCATCTAAACTAAAACGATGATGGAAAAAAAAAAGCTGAAAAAATTATGAGCTGAAGAGTAAGCTTCTGACTGCGGCTAACATAAAGTTTAAATTCTTACTTCGAAGTATCCTGAGTCAAATGTCGCTCAAAAAAATTGACAAATCAATTTAAAGAATGCGGATTAAAAATAGAACAATAAAAATAGAACTAACAATACGTTTTCGTTGAATTAAAACTGCACGCATGAGTATTTCTTTTGGGTACGAAACTTAGTAATTTCGGGAAATAATTGTCTACCTCTCAAAATTTTCGCTAAAGAATTTAACCTCGAAAAATGTTGGTCTTTTAGTAGTTATGCATCCTGCTGTTGCTTTAATTTTATCCCATTCAGTTTTTTAATAATTAACTCTGTTTTATTGTTGGTGATGACAGTAGAAACTCTCGAATCATTGCATTAAAAGCCATTTATTATCCAACTGTATAAGTTATTGTACAGAAAGCGCGCGAAAAGAGTACAAATATCTCACGATATTGTACAGCTGGTTATTGTACACTTGGTTATTGTACAGTACCGTGCGCGCGCTCATCCTGTTACACTTGTAGTTTTCTTTCAAGGTTTCGGTGTGAAGTATCGCCGTATATTTTTACTCGTTGTTTGTATTTTGACCCGCCCTGCCAGCTCGTCAAAATACAGCACAACCGAAACATCTAATAAGATATATTTACTAACAATTGAACATTTCCCTTATCGTATCTTTACGCTTCAACATTCCTTTACCGCCTCAATATTGGAAACAATGGACATTCTGATGAAAACAGAAGCGGAGCCGGAAGGGTGAAGAGGTGAATAGCTCAAAATTGGCTCTAACTAAAGGTTCATTGTCAGGATCAGCCTTCCGTCCTAAGAAATACCCTGACTAAGAAAATTTGTGGAAATGTTTGGGATACAATACACAAAACTGCAGTACAAGTTTGTGTGCATAGATTGTACTATCTTTATCTAGATATTTTAACAACCTCTTTTAAAGTTGCAGTGGACTGATTGACTGATGAGAAATTTGACACCAAGAAAGGGAAAACTTTAAAAACATGCTTCGTGGCAAAAAATAGTTTTAAACTTGTTTTTCCGGCGTGTTTTGGAAAATACATACAAATCAAATAATTTATCGTAGAACTAGTATTAGATGTTCTTTGCGAAGAAAAGTTGCGCATACACATGTGCATACACTGTATATAAGGCTCGGTTCACACGTCGAACTTTACACGTGCCGAACCTAATGCAAATGAGCGAAAACAATAGCTTTTGCTCATTTGCATTAGGTTCGGCATACCGTAAACTGCCGCTTATAAGCCCTGGGCTTATACAACTTCGTAAGGGGTTTTTGGTGGGCTTATAAACGGAGGGGCTTATATCCGGGGGGGGGGGGGTTTATAAGCGGAGTAACAAAAACGTTTCGAAATGAACCACAGCAGTGTTCATTGAAATACGTTTTTAATCTACCAGTTTTTAATTAACCTTTGAAACGTCATAATAAATTGAATTCATTCAATTTTAACAACAAAATCAAAACTGTAACAACACGAACGTAACTGGAACGTATCAAAACAGAGGCTCAGAGTTCATCTTCGCAGTGTTCTGTGAGAGTGCTTAACATTAAGGAAACAAGGAAAACTGGAGGGGGGCTTATATCCGGGGGAGGCTTATAACCGGATGTATTTTTGTTTAAAGGTAGATGGGCCTATAACCGGGGGAGCATATAAGCGGGGGGGCTTATAAGCGGCAGTTTACGGTATGTAAAGGTCGACGTTTCAACCGGGCCTTACTCAGTTTAAGTGTCATTAAAGAAAAGTTATTGAAAACAACCCTTGACAAAAATAAGATGAGTAAAAGATTAGTGACAATTAAATGAAATGGAATGAAAATTAGAAATATTGGTTTTTGTGGTCAGTGGAAGACTTGAGTACTTAGAAAAAAAGCTTAGGGGAAAGGATAATAGCGAACAGCAAACTCATGCAACCCACATATGACTCCTAGAACGGGTATCGAACCCGCGACACATTAATAGGAGGCAAGTGTTCACAGCACTGCACCAAATAGACTAGTTTTGCTTGTGTAATTTAGGCACAATTATACGTATTCAGGGCTCAAAGTTTATTTTTGGCTTAGGGAGCACTTGTGCTACCAGGTGTAAATTTCTAGGCGCACTGCCAAAATTTTAGGCGCACAGCTAAAAATGTTAGGAGCACAGTTAAAATACTGGTGGCACCAAAAAGAAAAATCAGAAAGCTTCAGACGTTGGTTAAGTATTCATGTTATCTTTTATTTCAATCCTGTGTTTGTTCCTTTCAGGCTCTTACTATATGTTGAAGATAACACTAATACTGTTACGTTTTTTAAATCAACCTTACTTCTCCATCTCAAGAAGTATAACACTTTATGGTACATTCAAGATAACAGAGAAATTCCACATTCATTTCCTTTGAAATTAACATGAATAACTAAGAAAATATACACTGTCAGTTTACTGCTCACAACTTTCATTTCATTTTAGTTTAAAGCTGATACAGACTTGAAAGTAGATCCACATCATTTGATTGATACAACATTAACTCAATCAGTCGAAATCCGGTGATTGCCATATAATGCATGAATCAGCAACTGAAATTAATTCATCTGGCCACATTCTGTAAAGACAGTTAGGACACCTTGATCTCTGACCATTGTTGAACCACTTGAAAACTGCTGGAGTTGGGTCAAATGAGTTCAATGACACCACTGCGAACTCCAAGGTTAACAGAGGCTCCATCTGAAGCAAGAGAAACTAACTTATGTATCCAATTTGGAAGGCCATCTTCAACAAGGTCACTGAATGCATTTTTTACTGCAGCTAGTACACTTAGTAGAATAGAAAAAAGAGTTGTAAAAGAATTTTACGTAACATTATCGTAATGTACGTAACGTTACCTAGAGTTGCTGTACAACTACCGTGTCTCGTGTTTAAAATTGTTGCATCCATTGACTAAGGATGAAGATCCATGCATTGGGAAGGCTTTACAATATCTGCAGCGCATCAATTCTTTTTCTAAATCCCATTCAAGCCATCGAATTCCTTTAACCATGCTCTCTGAAACTTGTACACTTTTCTTTTTTTTCTCGCTGACTCGTCCTTTTTATCTTGGACTAAAGTATCATTGGAGTTCAAGGCTGATGAAGTTTTGGAGTTCGAGGCTGAAGAAGAAGGCGGCGGTTGGCTGTTTAATAATAAATTATAGTTATGCAAATGAGTATTTCGTAAGAGAATAAATTACATTGTTGACTGCGCATTGACTTTTATTTAATAACTGGGATATAATTCATTGTTTTAAAAATTGTTCTCACCTTGAAGAAAAAAGTCTCTTAACCCAGGTTGTTCAACCATTCTTGACTCTGGATTGACCTTTCACATCGGAAACGCAAACTTGATTGCGCAAGAAGCACATGTTTTCAAGGTAGCCTTCACTCACACGTGTCAGCGGAGTCTTTACAAAACCGAAAAGAGTCGAAAGAGTCTGTGATGGAATGGAAACGTCGAGAAGAAATGGACCACCGAGATCGGAGAAACCACGAAGGAAACGACCAATAAAACACACACTCATGCAAGGGAAATGATGATGGAGCCTGATTGTGTTACATCTACCTTTGAATTTATTATTTCAAGCTTCCGTTTCGTGTCTAACTAGTCAGAGTACATTAGGACGAACAGGTTAGAAAGCAGAGTCGAGTAGCGATTCAGTCGCACTGAACGCGGGCTTTTTAGGCGCGCAAGTGCAATCACACATCATTTTTTAGGCGCACGATAAAAAAACTAGTCGCATGTGCGACCAGCTGGTCGTTAACTTTGAGCCCTGGTATTTAAAAAAGCTGGCAGCGAATTGAAGTCTCTTCCTTTAATTAAGTTCCAGAACCTGTAGCCTTATTCCCCCCTCAGTGCTGAGTTTGGTACCATGGAGATCCACAATCGAACTGCCGCAGGGGTGCCCAGTGGGGTTTCTCTCGACCCAGAACCCCATGGGGAGGTTAATGGCCCTTATGAATTTTTTGGAGCTTCGAATAGCTACATCGAGTTTCCTAGCAGCGACGGGGGAGCTTTGGACGTGCAGCACTCCATGACGATGCTTTCTTGGCTGTACTCCTACGGCCAAGAAGGACCTATCTTCAACTACAGGACTGGTGGAGCCTATGGTTTTCACCTTTGGGAAGCCTCCAGGATGTTATTTGTACGTATCAATAAAGGAGATTACTCGATGACAACCGCCTTGAAACATACCCCTCTTGCAGGTGGCTGGAAGTTTGTTGGCGCATCCTATGACAGCGTTTCTGGCGATGCCAAGCTGTGGGTTGATGGAGTCATGGTGAAGGCATTAAACATTGGAGCTGGTCTTGAGCTAGCGACACAGGATAGCATCAGAATGGCAGTAAAGATTAATGATCAGTTCAGATTAATGATCAGATTAATGATCAGTAAAGATTGGGGAGCAGGGATGGCGCAGTGGTGAGAGGGCTCGCTTCCCACCAATGTGGCCCGGGTTCGATTCCCGGACCGGGTGTCATATGTGGGTTGAGTTTGTTGTTGGTTCTCGTCCTTGCTCCGAGGGTTTTTCTCCGGGTTCTCCGGTTTTCCTCCCTCCCTAAAAACCAACATTTCCAAATTCCAATTCCACCTGCTTGTAAAGCGCATTTGATTATATTCACATAGAAAATGCGATATATAAGTTCTAAATTATTAAATTATTATTATGATCACAGACATTTCAAGGGCAGGATCACCTAGATGCAAGTCTATAATGTGGCTTTGACACAGGAACACATCCAGGCAATACGAAATCAATTTGAAGGTAGGAATGCTCTGTTACAATATCAGGATACCCACGCACTCAAATACACGAATTAATAAATTCATTACTAACTTTTTTCCTGATAATTAAACCTATACTATTAAAAGAGGGCGGGTGTTGAAGATGGAATTGGGATAAGAAGCATCGGGAACCTGTGAATGGTTTGAACCCAGGAGTCACATCGTAACTTGATAAAGTATGATCTTCCAGGTGAGTGTAGTCCTGAGAAAGACTTTTTGTGATGACATTGACTGACGTCTCAAATAAACTAGTGGTGTTTTCAAATTGGCAAGTATAACAAAAAAAAGGTGAAGCGAAACGAAACTGCATTTAAACGTCACGCAACGCTTCCCTGGGGAAGCAATATTTCGCGACCACACAAAGTTAATGATCATGTGCAGCCGCTACGGAGACTGGGGAGAGCATGGTCGAGTGAAGAGGTAAATTTTCAAGCTCCGTACACCGCTTTCCTATTTATTATCTTCCTGGCGTTCTATGGAGTATTCGTCTTTATACGTAACGCCGAAAAGGAAGTTCAGCCGTAATACATCTAGTAGCTCACTTGAAACATCTCCGGTAGAAAAATGGGCCAAAGAATCTAACTCTCCAGACACGAGGATTTCAGATGGTGAAGACGAAGAAATGTCCGCTTTGAAACTAACTGAAGACTTTGCAGAGAAATCAGACCTTATCCTTACAAGACTATGCAGTCTTGACACGAAAATGGAGGAATTAAACAACACAGTGAAAAGTTCACAAAGCAAGATTTCTCTCATGGAAATTGATATTGACTCCGTCAAGGGCAAGCAGAAGAATCTTGATGAAAAATTCACGCACATGGAAACAAATTCCACACTTGTTGATGAACATATTAGCAAACTTCAAAGCAGCTTGTATAAAAGCAAGGGTGACAGCGATGAATGTCATAAGAAAATTCTCTATTTAGAGGCGTATAGCCGAAGGGAAAACCTAAAATTTGAAGGAATTGCAGAAGCGTCCCAACACGATGCAACACCAAGTCCGAGCAAGGAGACCAAAGATGTCCTCGTGGACTTTCTTGAAAACGTCCTTGGAATTGAGGACGCCAAGAACATGGAGTTCCAGCGAGTACACAGGTTAGGGAAGCCAAAGAACGACAGTGGAGATGGTGGCCGTGCGATTATTGCACGCTTCCTGAGATTCTCGGACAAGGAGCGAGTATTCAAAAGAGGGTGCAAACTTAAAGGCACTGATTACAGGATGTTCGAAGACATTCCAAAGGAATTGCATCAAAAGAGAAAAGCACAGATGGAAAGATTAAAGGAGGCAAGGAAAGAAGGTAGACGGGCAAATTTTAGTAAGTCTGAGCAGGACAAATTATATATTGATGGCAAATACGTTAAAATGTGACTTTCTTTTTGGCTTAATTTAATTAGTCGATAATTACAATGTTTCTGTGGTAGCTAAACTTTAGACTCTATCAGCGTTGAACAAATCGTTTCTTTCGCTACCATAACAATAGACGAAACCACCTCCATTTTCAAGTTTCACTCCGTAGGCACCTAGATATTTTCAATATATTTGATTTACGGTGGTGGAGTATGGGGAAGGTTGTTTTAGTAGATGGATATTAATATGGAACATGTGGTAAGTGTGTTCTTTTTCCTCCTGTTCCAGCTTTGTGTTGTGTATGGTATAGGCAATAGAATATTCTATTATTATTTATATGCACGGATGAAACATGTCGTGCTTTTTTCGTGTAACCCAAATAGAATGTTTATTTTATTAGTATTCAAACGCTGCAGAAGCCCAGTCGCTTTCTAATTAACATATACAATTTTCTTCTATTATTTTCTTGCTTTCTTCTGCAATCCTAGAGTTATCCTACTTTATAGAAAAATTCACTGCCTGACGAGTGAATTCCACGTTAAAGTTCACGCGAAAAACCGATATCGCGATGAGTGCAGTGAATTTTTCTTGAATCGCATAGCTAAAGCCACCAAATCACTGGGCGAAACTAAACGTTTTGTATTTCTGTGAGCCGCGCCAGTGCGCAAACAAAGGAAACCCTTTCAAAGTCAGGTGTCAAGATCTAGCGAATAGGAAACAAGATACTTTTAGAATGAATACCACTTTTATTTCAAACTCGTGGAGAAAGCAGTGCCTCACATTTTACAATCTTCAGCAAAAAAACTGAAAGTAAAAAATACGGAGTTATTTAAGACAAAAGATTTTATGGAAAACTTCTTTCATTCAATGAATATCTTGGATTTACCTGCTACCATACAACTTGGCAATATGTGGCGCCGACAATCAACAACTGAAATGCTCAAGCGAAAGGGAAATTTCAAGCGTTCCGGTGTGAAAACAAGATCTACAAAAAAACCGGTAAGCGCTTTACAGTTATAAAAAAATTGCATTTAAAGTATAATGATTAAGACTGGAATATCTGAGTAAACTCTTACGAAAAAAAGCTCAAAAAAGCTTAAAAGTCACTATTTTAACTGTTTTTCTTTCATTGCAGCGAGTCGCTTGTTGGTGTCCTGTTGGACTGAAAGTTTATGGAAATATTTACTGGAGAATTATTAAAAGTTACTCCAGTAAACATCCCGCCAACTGCCCCTGCCATCAGGTAACTAGAACTACTGGCACTGCTGTCACGGTTACTAGTAGCTGCTGTTTTGCTTGGCAGGACTGAGCTGTTGAGAACAATCTCCCGTAAAGCATGACTTGAATCGCTGTTGGTAGTTGTCGTGCTTGGGTTGTAACCGGCCAACTTATTCGACATTCGCCGCTGTTTTTCCAGAGGATTATGACTGTAGCTGGATATGGATTCCGGATTGGCGTGGCCAGTCAGCTCTGAGATCTCCAGTGGGTCGAAATCATCACGAAGCGCTTGGATGACTGTTTTGCGACCACTCGAATTTGTGAATTTTCCGTCCAGGGAGGCAATGGACGCAATACTCTGCATTTGCTTTGCCAATGTATTTCTACCAATTGGCACCATCTTGTACCAGACATTGGATTTTGGACTGGCAACTGGACTCAGGTAGAAATTTCCAGGAACGTTATCACCCTTCGGACGATGGCCAACGTGCTCGATAAATGCTCTGTGCGGATCTTGCTCTCCACCATCCGTCCTCCAAATCTTGTTGTTATACTTTCTCGCCCGTTTTGTCGCAGTCGGTTCGTCTCCCTGGCCGTTCTTGGTTTGTCGCTCTCTGTATTCGATGTACTGCTCTGTCACGGTGAAATCACTTAGTTGACAGTCATGTTGTTCTTTAAATCCTCTCATTCCTAAGTGCGTGACATTGTTCCACCATACCAGATGGAGAAGAGAGCGAGGATTTTGAAGGCCGATTGCACCTGACGACCACATCTTTTCAATATCTTCTGTTTCAACTGGTTGAGCGGCATTTGGTTTGTTGCCAAGACCTTTTTGCTTCAAATCCTTTTTCTTCATGGATAGCATCGTTGAAACTTCTTCGAACTCAATGACTGAAGATTTTTCGAGGTCGAAGTTGTCTACTGCCGGTGGACATGGACGCTCCAGAAAGTATCTTCGTAAACCATTGCGGTAAGTTTGTAATGTTCCTGGTTCATATTCTTTGCCTTTGTTTTCTTTGGTCGTCTGCCTTATTTCTATAAAGAAGTGCTTGAGAAGCTGCGGTGCTTCTTGCTTTGCAATTGCATCGAGATTAATTTGTTTGCCATGTTTTTCCTTGAACCAAGACTGCAAACGGCGTACGGATGGACTTGTACTTTTTTTAGTGTTTTCTGAAACCATATTGTCCTTAAAAGAGACCAGTTCGTCATCTGTATAGGTCACAATGGTTTGCTTTTCCAGAATAGATGCTTGACTTTTTTCGGCATTGATACCTGTTGGGTTTTCTTTCGCGGCGCTTGTTTGGTTTTCCTCGGTAAAAACTTTCGTTTGGCTTTCTTCCCTCGTCTCTGCCATTTTGTTTTTTTCTTCAATGCGTTTTCTCGTACTTTTGAGTGTGAGTGGTTTCCTCAAATTTTCTAAAAAACTAAATTTCCATTCAAAATTTTGAGAGACATTCATTTTCTGTAAATTTGTTCATTTCCAAGGTGTTTTTTTCCTAGCACGAGTTGCATTTTTGTTTTCACGATAGCAACAATTTTTGCTCGCGACTCACGTCAGCAATATCCCTTCATGCACAAGTGCAATTCCACGCTAAATACTCTCTCTTCGATAGCCAATCAGACCGCGAGTTTACCTTTAGCTATGCGATTCTTTATGAAATAAGTTTTAGTATGTGCAAATTAATTTCGTTAAATGTGAGGGGCATAAGCAACTTGAAGAAAAGGAAAACGATTTTCACTTGGTGTCCTCAGCTCTATACTATATACCAATACCAAATTATGCAAAATAGGATTCAGCACAGACGATAAATGTTCCTTTTGTGAGTCTGAACCGGGAACCCTAAAACACCTTCTTTTTGACTGTGTGTATTCAAAGCTTTTTTGGAAAGATTTTGAATTCTTCTACTATTCTTTATTAAAAGAATTTGTTAATCTCAGTTTAAAAGATGTATTAATAAGTATTATAAGTCAGAATGCCCCTTACTAAACTATTTTCTATTAATAGGCAAACTATATCTATGGGATTGCAGAAGATCTCAAATACTTCCAAGCTTAGCTGAGTTTTAAGATAAAGATTAAAATAAAATTTGTAACAGAAAAATATATTTGCACTAAGAACAAGACTTTAAATCGATTTTTAAAATAAAAAATGGGCAACATTTTGTCCTATGTAATTTTTCATGTATATGTGTCATACCATTTAGGCAATTTTATCATGCAACACAAGTGAAAAAGTAAGAAACAGGGAACAAAGTAAACATTACCCTGCATTATAATTAAGTTTTGCTTTGTGATGTTCTATTACCCTTGTCACAGTATTTGTAAGCCATGTGTTACATTATTGTAAGTAATGCGTAATACTGTTTTAATTAGTAAGTTACATTAGTAAGTAATGTTTAGTTTTTCTGTTAGTAAGTAGCTGTAAGTAGTGTAAGTTGTTGTATTGTAAGTATTGCAAGTAGTGTAAGTTGCTGTAGTATTGTAAAATGAAATTAAATTAAAAAGAAAAAAGAAAAAATGTGCAGCCGCTACGCAAGTATTCTATGCTATTTTATACTACAACGATAAACTTTGGCGTACTCGATCACGTGACGCGATAGTGGCTCTCCTCAGCGGGCAGCTATCAGCCAATAGTGCCCGTTTTTGGCAATTTTAGCTCAAAATTTAGCGTTGTACAATAAAAACAATACAGCCCCCTAGGTGTGATAGGTTCCCTCGGAAATTTGATGTTTAAACTTCATTTAAGCCCTGGAACTACGTTCTTGGGCTAACATTTGTTGTGAACATCAAATTTCCTTGGGCAACCTATCACACGATAGTGTCTTCGACAGAAGAACTCTATTGTTTAATCAGAGAAGACAATAGATTACAAAGGTCTCAACTTCATCGCTGCATAACTATCATGAATACACTTTGAGACTACAATCAAAGCGCAAAAATTTCGATTTCGCGAATTTCAAGATTCCCTGGTCAAGTTCAAGATAATTTTGTAACACAAAGTTATTTCAAGGTTAGCGTGCCCAAGTTAAAGTCACCGCGCGCGTATAATAATTTCCGTACCACCTCAACATAAAAAAAAACGCTTCTTAAAAAGCTAACTTGAGGAGATGTTTAAGCTTTTCTCTCTTACACAATGAGTCATGCTCATCAAGCAATGTCATTGGCAATAAGCGCTTATCACTAACAATTAAACGATGTCACAAGGACTGATTCGATAAACCCAAAGACACAAGTGAATTTCTCGTTCATAACAACAATTTTTTCTGATATAAGAACGGTGCATACTAAACACTTACTACCTCTAAGAAGATGCAGAAAACCCATGTAATGCTTGGTTAACGCATCAGTCTCATAAGCGCTCTGCGCCGACGCAAAACCCCTTACCGGGTACCCCAGTAAAAATAAACTCTGCGAAGAACAATTTACTTCTCCCCACCCCCTAATGACACGTGTTTTGCACCTTGGAAATATCCGGTCATTCTCGAAATCTTCGACACGATCTCGGCAAAATTTCCAAAGCTGCACAGAAAACAAAGGGCTATTGTTTAGATCTTAATGGTCCAATTTGAGCCATTACAATAGTCAAGACCATTTCTTGATACAACAGGAGAGTGGTTGAAGAGGCGAAGGGCCGCTCGGATAAGTGTACCGCACGACTTTTCATAAGTACATAAACCCTTCCAGCTAATGAATTGACTTTTATTGAAGTAACAAAATAGTAAATTCCTAGGATAAAATAAGATGAATTACAATATAGCAATGAACCGAAAAGAACAGAAGAAATGAACGAAATACAAGAGCAAACAACGAACAAAGACGGCTTACCAAATGCTGGAGATAGGAAGGAGTTCAGGGAACCAAACAATTACATACGTTACGAACGACAGTAGAAGTTACACTGAAGTAGATCAGAATGTGGAAAACTTAATGTGAAATGAACAGAACGAAAATTACATAGCAAATTAAAATAAAAGCATGCAAAAGCGAGAAAAAACATTAACATATGTAACAAAGAACAAAGAAAAAACGAATAGCCACAATAGTGGTGTTTGTACCAAGGCAACGCACTCCTTGCTCTTTTATATCTCAGATTCGTGTCGTCATTTGGAATTCAGAGCTGCTGGCACTTTCCATGGCAAGCGACTAGTGAATCACATGATAAGGACGGTGGAAATTGCCCAGAAAGACTTTTATGGAGCGCTTTGCTTCATGGAACACAAATGTGTCAGTTACAATATTGAAGTTACTAGTGAATTGTCTACCAAGTGTGAATTGAATAACTCCACTCATATTGAATACCCTGACAACCTAAAGCCATGGAGTAATTCTAATTATCGTGGGGCAAATGTGAGATAATTCCAAATTTTCTAATTACGTGCTTTAGAGCTTCTATAGCGTGCGTATCATTATGGGCAACTTCCGGCAAGAACAAGATAGGTCGCTAGCTTGCGAGAGCGCCTCTTACAGCGTCTATTGGTTCACTGTTGACTTATAAAAGCGAACTCACCCAACTGTCCATGAAAACCGACAGAATGTAACTGAAAGAGGCTTCAGCCAGAGAGAGAGAGAGAGAGAGAGAGAGAGAGAGAGAGAGAGAGAGAGAGAGAGAGAGAGAGAGAGAGAGAGAGAGAGAGAGAGAGAGAGAAAGCCTTTGTTCATTCGTTCATTTGTTTATTCATTTATACAGTACACACATTTACATAAACAACTATTTTGAAGTTTATGATGACATTGTTTAGTATCGACTTCAAGTGAACGTTTTCTTCTTGTCTAAGAACCCCTGTGAGCAGAACCCGTGCCAGAACAGCGCGACCTGTCAGGCGAGTTTTACAGACAAAGGCTATCGATGTTTTTGTGCTGCCGGATTCAAAGGTCCAGATTGCAAGGATGGCAAGTTGACAGTTTATTTTGTTTGCCGTGTTGGTTACTAAAGCAAAAGGGCGTGGCCATACCGGGGCTGGGTGGATGCCACCTCTGTAAGGCTTTTTTTCAACTTTGTCAAGCGGATGTTTTATCATCACCTGTCGTTATCAGAAGCTATAAGCTTATCCCTAAGCAAGAGAGAATTAACTAAGAGAGAGAATCCCCTTGACCCATGATAATTATTTGAAATTTATTCTTAGTTCGCACCAATGCTGCGATGGTTATCTTTATCTGTTGTTTCCATGTCAACAATTTAAAATTATATCACGTCATTCTAACTGACCAATGAGGAGTCGTTCTTAAAATAACCACGCAGTATGACAGAGAGCCAAAAATAAATTTCAAATAATTTTCATCGGAAGAGGCCCATGTGTGGGGGATTCGCTCTCTTCCTTCATCCTCTCTTGCCCTTAGACACTGACAGTTTGGAAAAGTTTGGTGAGAATCGGTTCAGTTTGTTTACGAGGCATGACGTCATTAGTACCGTGTAGGCCAACTTTTTTCCAATGAAAATGCGTATTTTTTTACCTTCTTTGAGTCAAAGAGTATAAAATGCCCAAAATAAATTCATTTTCCACCAGACCACGCTGGGGATATGAGTTTACTTGTACGTCTGAGGGTCAGACAGTTTGCAAATCGGTTGGATTCAAACCAGTTCTGTGCTGATTTTCGTTAAGTTACTGAGGAGTTACTGAGATGTTATGTTAAGAAGGCCATTTTTAATTTGCATGACGTGTTACACGTACCGTTTTGTCTCCCTCGCAATATATTTTAACCTTTTCGGCTAAACCCAACAAAATAAAACAGCGCCTAATCCTAAACCGTCAATTAACCTGAAAGAGTAAAGAGCAGAAAATACACTGCAGAGCAAAATGCAATGCAAAAGTAAAATGCCAGTGATTAGTATCTCTAAAACCATAGAATAAAAGATTAATTTGTTATTCCACCTAGGTTTGTGTCAGATCCGCCTTAGTCGTCGGCTTCGCCAGATACAACACAGACGTCCCTTTTCCGCGGGTAGCAAGGAAATAGGAGACGTTTGCACATAGGCTACACAAACCTCGGTTTTGACAAATAGAGGATATTACACGGCTGAGTGACGATATGAATTTTATTTTCGATTGGTGGAAACAATATTTTACGATCGAACTCAGCAAGTAATTTATTGTTTTCAGCCACTCGCAAATAAATTAGACAAAAAGACTCCTTGAATTTAATTCAAAGTTGAAACAACTTCTTTAATTTCTCTCCTTTCATCTTCACTTGCAAGGAACTCCTTGAATAATGTCGTATGAAGTCGATGAAGGTTTAATTCTTACTCGTGTTAACAGTTTCCTGCTCCTCAGTGAACGATTTTATGTCGGCTTAAATGCCCTCCATTTCGCTCGCCATTTTTGCTGGCGTTTGGAAACTTTACACAAACAACAAGGCAACATGCAATTGCACAAACGAAGAAAATGACGTCATCGATATCCTCTCTAGTGACGATATGGAAAATTCTCCACACGAGGCCCGGATGTAGCTTCGTGTGAACTTTAAGGGTGGTTTCTTTACCACCAAACACTCTTATTTATATAATAATTCTCGCTATCATCAGTCACCCTCTTCCAATAATTGTTTAGTATCATATGCCTGTGTATTGGTGAACTGGATATGAAAGACTTCCAGGGCTGGTCATCAGTGAAAGCCATAGAAATCCGCCCTCTTTACAAAGTAAAATACTACACAGGGTAGGTCCAGCTAAAATGCTTCTCGAACGACAAAAGATGTTCAATGTCTCAATGACTAAATTTTTCTATCCTTTAGATATTGACGAGTGTTCTGCCGGGCACAAGTGTGATGTCAATGCTGTGTGTAATAATACTAAAGGATCTTACAACTGCACTTGTAATAAAGGATTTTATGGGGAAGGACGCAGTTGTGTAGGTGCCCTATTTATAAAGTAAAATACTACATAGGGTAGGCTAAGCTACAGTGCTTCTCGAACGACCAAAAAGGTTCAATGTCTTATATAATTACTAATTTTTCTATCCTTTAGATATTGACGAGTGTTCTGCAGGACACAAGTGTGATGTCAATGCTGTGTGTAATAATACCAAAGGATCTTACAACTGCACTTGTAATAAAGGATATTATGGGGACGGACGCAACTGTGCAGGTGAAATTGTTGAAATGTTTCTCGTAAAAAAATTATTCTCAAAAGAAACAGCTTTGATACGTCAAGCTAGGGTAGGTATAGAAACATAACGTTTTGACCCTTTCAATCCCAACCTCAAGGGCACCCAAAATAAAAATCAGTTTAAAAACTTGGCCAAATTTCGTGGATAAATAAATAAACAAATAAATAAATAAATAAATAACTGTCCTTTATTAACCCTTGGCAAGTGATTAGAGCAAGGTGCTAGTGGGGCCGAGCATTTAAACCTCAGAAACAAATATTTTAAACCGAACATAACAAGTTAAAAAATCCCAATTGGCAGGAGGCAGACCGGTTGGCTATTAACAAGCGTGGCCGAGGTGTTGAACCCGGGTCGGCCGTGAAATAACTCCAGATAGCGGTCAGAGCGGTACTTGAACCCGTGACCTCCGGATTTCAGGTCTGGCGCCCACTCGACCACACTGCCTCCTCCATCGTTTTGCAGACTACTACAAAACGAGGGGCCCACGCTACCAAACAACGACTCAATATCTTTTATTTAAATGATCACACCAACCTATCTTAAGGGGGTAGGGTGCACGAGTGAATCAGAATGGTTTGTCAACTGACCCTTTGAAAATTTAAGACTGAACAGGGGCGAAAACTCACCACCAACCACCTAGTCGTTATTAGGGCGAAAGAAAGTCCCCATTTGCAAACCTTTCTCGCCAATTTTCTTTCCGCTTTGTGCCCTATAGGTTCTTGAAGAAAACCAGTTTTAACTGGTTTTCAAAAGTGCTACGAAACCAAGAGAGGTCTTTTAGTGTAGTTTTTGTTTGTTGGATCTCAGGCTATCGTGGATAATTGTTGTACTGTTGCTTGCACTAGCCGTAGTCACACTAGCACCTGCTCTCCCCAACGTAAATGAATGGGCAGTAGCGCATTTTGGACAGCAACTTAACACGATCAACGAACACAATGCGTTAACCATCAAGCGCGAGTTACAGGCATTTGTCAACGAAGTCTCCGAAAGTTCTTTATAACAATAACAGCAACACCAACATACAACAACAACAACAAGATCAGTGGAACCGATCTACCCATAATATTCTCTATACAGACTTTAAACAGTCATTTCGCGGATCACGTTCCCATTAAAGCCTATATGCAACTTCACAAGAGATGACAAAGTAACTGATGTCAGGTGGATGTAAACACAAGCGTTTGTTTCTGCGTTCGTTCGTTCGTTTGTTCGTTCTTTAGCTTTCGCTCGTTTGTTCGCTCTTTCGCTCGTTCGTTCGCTCTTTCGCTCGTTCGTTCTTTCGCTCGCTCGTTCGTTCGTTCGTTCGTTCTTTCGCTCGCTCGTTCGTTCGTTCTTTCGTTCTAACGTTCATTTATCCACTTACCCCTCATCTTTTGTCGTTTAACTTGAAAGTAATATCTGTCGGGGTCTGGGTCCAATTCCTCTATTGTGGCATCCTTGCTGCGGTTGTTAAGCTCACATATGTCTTTCAACATGACGTAATTAAAGCTTTGGCATCTAACGTTTTTGATGCACGCTTGATCACACTCTGATGGGATTGATACTTCTATCTTCTTGAAGGTGAAACCCTTAAGCATCCTTCCTGTGATGGAAGTTTCGCCTTCACATGTTGATATTGCACTCCTCTAGTTCTACAATAAGAAGCATGTACGTCATTTTTTTAAAAGGTTTTCTAATTAATAAATGAGAAATAATGGTTCTTGTCGAAGTCAATGTAATTTATTTTAGAGCGGTTTTCATTCTAGTGTCAAAAGCAATTAACGTTTCCTTTGTTTGTGTGCTGAAGTAGATTTGAAATAAAGCAAAACCAGTCAGCTCCAACTGGCTTCGTCTAACGCAAAGAAAATACAATTAAGGTGTTTCGATACAGTTTTTATGGGACCATACCTAACTTTTTGAATCTGCTCTTTGACAGTCTTCTCCTTGTCAGATCAACGTGAAATTTGCAATACTTGTTGGTTTTGGATTGAACTTTAGCCTGGTTTACATTTTGTAAAAATCGATATTTCCATGACAACGATAAACAAAAATCCTCGAAAACAGTAAAATTGAAATTTTGCACGATCCAGATTTCGCTTCGAAAAGCAAACACCAGCATCTTAAACTGTGGTGTATGGCAAACAAAATATACAAGAACAAAAAAATTCTGTATGTTTGTTTTGAAGTAAGTCACAAAAACATTTTCAACCTTAGTTTTTGCCTAGTAATAGTAAATGCACCGAAAAATAGTCAACGCTTTGATGAAATGGCTAGTAAATTATGTTAAAATGTGTCTTTTATTTACTATTTTACGTCTAGCAAGTTTTGTTCAAACTGGTGTTCGCGATCTCGCGAGCGACTTGTTTTTCTAAGATCTTTCGCGTAGTAATTTTGTGGTAATTTTTTATTTTGAGCGCTTTTGCGAAAATCCTAAGAACAGCTCGATAGATTTTTTTAAAACATTAAACACGCGTGCTTGACGATGTGACCAATTTTAGTTTTGAGTCTTATTAACATTGATTCACTGGAACACTCTTAGATTTAACGTTAAAGAGGATGTATGAACCGACGGAGAGGGTTGCGTTACAAATTCACAGTTGGCAAGTGGATGCTAATATATTCAAAGTAATGCGTTATTTATTGCTTCGTGATTTTTATCCGGTTTCTTTGTTCTTTGTTGCACTGTAGATTACGACGAAAAGTAAAAATCACGGAGGAATGCGTTGCGCATTACTTTGAATATATTAGCATTTACTTGCCAACTGTTTATATGTAACTCAAGCTTTTCCGTCGGTTCATACATCCTCTTTAACGTTAAATCTAAAAGTGTTCCAGTGAATCAATGTTAATAAGACTCAAAACTAAAATTGGTCACATCGTCAAGCACACGTGTTTAATGTTTTAAAAAAAATCTATCGAGCCGTTCTTAAGAGCCAGTGTCTGTAAATATCGAAAACCCGGCGCCAGTTGTGAAATTTTCGATTTCTTGATATTTTGCCTAAATAAACCCTTTAGTGAGTTATTTTCGAAAATACAATTAAAAGTTCCTAAAGCGCTTTAGGTTTTTCAAAATCGAGGAAAGTCTGAAATTCGCCATTTTGGCTTCCCGCCGCCATCAAAAAAAGGGTAAAATGGTACATTTTCTATTCGCTCGTACCAGCTAAACGCGGTAATGTTTACCGATGTACTTTAAACAAATCATAACACCATTCCTGCTCTTTCCAAAACTGTAGTTTATTTTTGAAAAGCTTTTAAATTTTATATCTTTGTAGCTGTTTAATCTACCCCGCTCTAAGCGCTTCAGCGGATAAGCAAATTTTAGCTAATTTGTAAACCATAGAAAGCCCACTGGTACATTGAATTTCAAGCCGAAACTACGATGGTCGTTAAGCTTATACTTCATATTATGCTGTGTGAAAATTTCTTCCGCGGCCCGACAAAAGTGTCCCGTTGAGAGACGGAAACGATGAGTCAATTTTGGCAACGCGACCAATTTGTACTGCAAACAAACGTCACTATAAATAAACCCAACATCAATCAAAAATCAGCTCAGAAAACCTTCTACAGTTCAATATCAGACATCATACACATTGTAACTTAAAATACTTTTTATTTTGACGAAAAAACATCCTACCTTTGGGTATTCGTCGTAAAATAGATGCTAAAAGAAGAAGCTTTGATTCTAGCTTTCGTTATCCGACACCGAATAAACTACATCTCAACCACAGGTCGCAAAGTCAATGCAATCATCTGTTCGTCACACAAGGGTCGTATTTGAGTATTTCCCTCCTTGTACTGCAAAATAACATGTTTTATAGCAAGGAAATTAACTTATTATTTTGAAAAGTTAACATTCGTGGTACTTTAAGCGTTCTTAAAAACAAACATCTGTTTCCACTCGCTTACATTTGCGTGACAAGAATTCGCTTGCTGCTAAGCGGCAAACTGTATCGAAAAGATAAAATGCAGTTTTCAATAGATTAAAACTGCTCATCGTAGGGGATATATTGCAGAATTTGCGTTGAATAGTTACTGGCAGCGAGGAGGACTTAAAGTCCTAAAAATAAAACAGTGACAGACTAGTGAAAGCCAGTCATTTGAAATTAATTTCCAGCCAGTCTGTCCAAATGAAATACCCTTATTCTGAGAAAACACAACAAAGTCTAACATGGTTAAACTTACCAAGGTGGTTGAAGGACGATCAACTTGACTGTTAGTATTCTGGTAAAATAATAGGAATGTGTTTCTTGCCTAGCTAGTACTGAAAGCTTTAAGACGGCCATGTCAAAGAGCCTGTCGTGACAAAATTTGTTTTAACGTTATTGGGGATTGGGGCGAATGCCGGGGAGTGGGTGGGGGTAAGGGGAAGGTAGGGCTTTCGGAGAGAAAAATATGCAGGTGTTACACTAAAGGCTACATTACTGAAATGATACGAATAAAGAAAGTTACAATGCACATTGATATTTTTGTCTGTATTCCCGTTGTTATTTTTATAATAACGTTAATCGACAATGATCCCTTAACCTGTCCAGTGTTATAAACAAAATTCATATTTTAAAAAATCTATTTGTATACATATACTCTGCGACTAATTGTTTTACTGTAACCTGAATCGAAAGTAAGAAATAATGTGTATAAAGTCATTTCTCTTTCGTAAAACCCTTCCTGTTGCGGTAATATTTGTTTTTCGGCCCACGGCACGAGCCAGTTACAAATCAATCTTGCAGTGTTATTGTGTGGTCTTTTTAAATTGACTCCACAGAGCAACTACAACAATCTACTAATTCTTAAAGAAGAGAAATGTAGGGTACATTCCTCCGTACTGGTGGGGTTGGTGCTTGAAGTTCCAAGGCAACCCCACCTTTAGCTTTTATATTTCCTTGCTTTTAACTAAGGCACACAGATCGTACTGATCG
>CAXIQD010000079.1:60200-80200 GCA_964030785.1 Siderastrea siderea | reverse complement strand
ACAACAATAGTGTGGGCGATATGAGGGAAGGTGTCTCTGGCTGTAGAGTAGTTAACTTGCTCTTCTACCGCGAGCACATCTTGCTCCGTCACTTGCACTTCTTGCTGACAACCTTTCGCTGCCAAACGAGAGAAGAATGATGAAATTTGCTGGGCGGATAGAATTTCCGTTACGGCAAGCAGCTTGTCACCATTTGGACCGCGAGCTCGAAGCATTTCTTTGGCGTAACATCGGGGTTTACTTTCTTCCCGGTGCCAGTTAAGACTTCTGCGCGTCCCTAAATCTTTCAGCCTCAGACCCAGTCGTCCTTGTAGCCTTGGTCGTTGTCGGCTGACACATACGAGGCTGGGACTTGTAACGAAGGCACAAGGCCTGTACCTTCCTGAAGGTGGAGGCGTACTCCTGTTTTGCAAGGTGTAAGATGCAATACTTTTCAGGGGACAGCTCGCAGGCTTCCAGGGAAAGGTGCCGTTCCATAGTAGAGTCGTTGGAACACACGTACACAGCCCTCTTGTGGACACGAGAACAAAGCTCCAGTACTGGGCAAAGCAGGAGTCTTACGAACTTGAGGAACATCGGTTGTTTCTGTGCTGGATTGCCTAGGCTGCCTGACCGTGGATATCGTTTTAAAATGACCGTTTGAAAACGGAGCAGAGAACCAACTTTAGTTTACATCTGAGATAAAATAACAACTTTGGATTAAATTACTATACCAATGGTAAAGAATAAGTAATTTAAATAACAGAGTGCGAAAATTGAAATGTCATTGGAGTGCCATCCAAGGCCCCTTTCCTTGTACACCCTAGGGTAAAACGTTGCTTGACTTTGAATTTATAAAGACGTTTCTGTATGAAATTTCACCTCAAAATTCGTTTTCTCGTAAATAAAACAGTTATAGAGCCCTTTAATACCAACATACTACCTTTTTAAAATCATAAGATAACAAACGTAAAGCGACTGACCTGTATTTTTGTCCACCACAAATCGCTTTCCTGAAACAATGCCATACGCTCGCCATACCACATTTAGTTCCCCATCGCCAAACTCGAAACTGTGCAATTGATTATTCCAAGGAATAATAAATTCAAAGTCAGGCAATGTTTTACCTACGTCTTATCTAAAAGCCAAGTTTGACATCGGTCAAGGCACCGGGAAGAAACTAGACCCCGATGTTGTCGCCAAAGGCATGCGTCGAGCTCGAGGGCCCAAATGGTGAGAGGTTGTTTGCCCAGCAAATTTCATCCTTCTTCTCTCGTTTGGCAGCGAAAGCGTGTCAGCAAAAGGTGCAGGCGACGGAGCAAGATGTGCTTGCCGTAGAAGAGCAAGTGGACTTCCCTACAGCCAGAGACACCGTGCTTTCCTGCCCTCATATCACCCACCCTATTGTTGTCGATCAGTACGATCTGTGTGCCTTAGTTTAAAGCAGGAAATCAAGAGAAGATAGGGGGCAGAGAGGGACACTGTCAGTCTAGGCTTTGGGATTTGTCACGTTCGGTAAAGTTATTTTTAGACAACAGTTCTGGAACGGAAGTCTGTTTTCCGGACGTCCGCATAAAGGCAACCTCGATATGGCGTTTGAAGATCCATTCAAAATTTTGCTTGTAATGGCGGACCAAGTGGTGTTATGTTTTGTCGATGAAAACGACTTCGAAAAACAAGGGAAATGGTATTAATGCGGACGTTTCGGGAAACAGACCCGTTGAAAAGCCAGTATATAAATAACTTTTGTAGAATTGACATATCCCAACCAACGCCCTCAGTGTCCCTCTCTGTTTCCTTATTTTCTCTTGAGGAAATGTAAAGTTAAAGGTGGGGTTGCCTTGGAACTTCAAGCACCAACCCCGCCAGTAAGGAGGAATGTACCCTACATTTCTCATCTTTAAGAATTAGTAGATTGTTGTAGTTGCTCTGTGGAGTACATTTAAAAAGACCACACAATAACACTGCAAGAATCGATTTGTAAAGCTCATGCCGTGGGCCGAAAAACAAATATTACCGCAACAGGAAGGGTTTTACGAAAGAGAAATGATTTTATACACATTATTTCTTACTTTCGATTCAGGTTACAGTAAAACAGTTAGTCTGGCAGAGTATATCTATACAAATAGATTTTTTAAAATATAAATTTTGTTCATATCACTGGTTAAGGGATCATTGTCGATTAACGTTATTATAAAAATAACAACGGGAATACAGGCAAAAATATCAATGTGCATTGTAACTTTCTTTATTCGTATCATTTCAGTAATGTAGCCTTTAGTGTAACACCTGCATATTTTTCTCTCCGAAAGCCCTACCTTCCCCTTACCCCCACCCACTCCGCGGCGTTCGCCCCAATCCCCAATCACGCTAAAACAAATTTTGTCACGACAGGCTCTTTGACATGGCCGTCTTAAAAGTTTTAGTACTAGCTAGGCAAGAAACACATTCCTATTATTTTACCGGAACACTAACAGTCAAGTTGATCATCCTTCAACCACCTTGGTAAGTTTAACCATGTTAGACTTTGTTGTGTTTTCTCAGAATAAGGGTATTTCAGTTGGACAGACTGGCTGGAAATTAATTTCTTGTCTGTCACTGTTTTATTTTTAGGACTTTAAGTCCTCCTCGCTGCCAGTAACTATTCAACGCAAATTCTGCAATATATTCCCTACGATGAGCAGTTTTAATCTATTGAAAACTGCATTTTATCTTTTCGATACAGTTTGCCGCTTTAGCAGCAAGCGAATTCTTGTCACGCAAATGTAAGCGAGTGGAAACAGATGTTTGTTTTTAAGAACGCTTAAAGTACCACGAATGTTAACTTTTCAAGATAATAAGTTAATTTCCTTGCTATAAAACATGTTATTTTGCAGTACAAGGAGGGAAATACTCAAATACGACCCTTGTGTGACGAACAGATGATTGCATTGACTTTGCGACCTATGTTTGAGGTGTAATTTATTCGGTGTCGGATAACGAAAGCTAGAATCAAAGCTTCTTCTTTTAGCATCTATTTTACGACGAATACCCAAAGGTAGGATGTTTTTTCGTCAAAATAAAAAGTATTTTAAGTTACAATGTGTATGATGTCTGATATTGAACTGTAGAAGGTTTTCTGAGCTGATTTTTGATTGATGTTGGGTTTATTTATAGTGACGTTTGTTTGCAGTACAAATTGGTCGCGTTGCCAAAATTGACTCATCGTTTCCGTCTCTCAACGGGACACTTTTGTCGGGCCGCGGAAGAAATTTTCACACAGCATAATATGAAGTATAAGCTTAACGACCATCATAGTTTCGGCTTGAAATTCAATGTACCAGTGGGCTTTCTATGGTTTACAAATTAGCTAAAATTTGCTTATCCGCTGAAGCGCTTAGAGCGGGGTAGATAAAACAGCTAGAAAGATACAAAATTTAAAAGCTTTTCCCAAATAAACGACAGTTTTGGAAAGAGCAGGAATGGTGTTATGATTTGTTTAAAGTACATCGGTAAACATTACCGCGTTTAGCTGTACGAGCGAATAGAAAATGCACCATTTTACCCTTGTTTTGATGGCGGCGGGAAGCCAAAATGGCGAGTTTCAGACTTTCCTCGATTTTGAAAAAACTAAAGCGCTTTAGGAACTTTTAATTGTATTTTCGAAAATAACTTACTAAAGGGTTTATTTAGGCAAAATATGAAGAAATCGAAAATTTCACAACTGGCGCCGAGTTTTCGATATTTACAGACACTGGCTCTTAAGATTTAAAAAATTACCACAAAATTATTATGCGGGTGATCTTAGAAAAACAAGTCGTTCTCGAGATCGCGAACACCAGTTTCAATAAAACTTTCTTGGCGTAAAATAGTAAGTAAAAGACACATTTTAACAGTATTTACTAGCCATTTCATCAAAGCGTTGATTATTTTTCGGTGCATTTACTATTACTAGGCCAAAACTAAGGTTGAAAATGTTTTTGCCGATTTACTTCAAAACAAACATACAGAATTTTTTTGTTCTTGTATATTTTGTTTGCCATACACCACAGTTTAAGATGCTGGTGTTTGCTTTTCGAAGGGAAATCTGCATCGTGCAAAATTTTAATTTTACTGTTGTCGAGGATTTTTGTTTATCGTTGTTATGGAAATATCGATTTTTACAAAATGTAAACCAGGCTAAAGTTCAATCCAAAACCAACAAGTATTGCAAATTTCACGTTGATCTGACAAGGAGAAGACTGTCAAAGAGCCGATTCAAAAAGTTAGGTATGGTCCCAAAAAAACTGTATCGAAACACCTTAAATGGCGTCAAACCATTTACGTGCATTTGTTCTGACTGATTTCTCTCGTTTTCTTTCAAGGACACGATTGAAAAACAACCTGTACAAGCCAACGGCTATCATATGTCAAAACTGTTTTTTAAAAATTACGTGAGTATATATAATTGATGTCATGATTCCTGAAATACCGAGGTGGAACGCTCAAGACTTGGAAGACTTAAGAGCGGCTATCTGTAACTTTCACCTAGGACCATGCAAGATAGAAAAATCAAAATTTGCCAAACTTTGTCACAATAAAGGTCTTCCCAAACCATTTATAAAAATATAAGTTTCAGTTTATTTCGGTCAATATTTTACCGTTGCGACGACTTTATCATTCTGTTTGCTCGGGAGCGAGTAAAAACGACTTGAAAGTGTCACTTAAATCAACCGCTCGTCTTGAATTGTGAAGACAGGAATATCAATATCAAAGCCATGTAGTATAAGTAGGATATTCTCTTGTCATGTTTGCTTTGTCAAATTTGAATTCGATCGAGACCAGAATTTTTGAGATATTTTTAAAATTTAACCGTTTCGAGCGGCATAGTCGCACGCTAAAAAATGTTGAAATTCAGGACCAAAAAAAGCACCCTGGTATATGGCTTTCGCAGGTGAGACTACACTTTTTGGAATAAGCAATCTTTCCTCTACGATTTGATGAAAAAATTTTTTGGGTAAATGAAATGGTAAATTTTGGGAGCGCTTTAACTACACCCTATTTTCCTAGCGAAGACGACCTTTTGACCTTGACAGGCGCGGAAGTAATGACCCAGGCTGCATTTTGCGTACGTTTCCCGGAAGATCTTCGGCGTGGGTTTCCAAATCGCTCGGCGTACTGGCGTACGATCGTGGTCTTTGGCGTAAAGCGGCGTAAGACCAAGCCAGCGCGGCGTAGGCGGGTGTAAGCTTACCTCATATTAAGGACATTGTACGTTGGCGTGTAGCCGAGGTAACCACTTCGGCGTGTGAAAATTTTTACCGTTTAAATAATAAACTTGTGGACACCAAATAATATTCGGGATTTCACCATCCCTGGCTCAGAGATTTAGAGTCCACGGGCTCCTCGATCAGCAGTTGTCGACCACTCGTAAGCCAGAATCCTCAACCAATATAAGAATAAAGGATTCATTTCCACTGTTGCGTAAATTTTACGTGTGTACGGGCGTGAATTCAAGTGGCTTTACGTGCGTAAATAAAATTAGAGACGATGTATGAACGGCTTACGTAAACTTAAACTTTCAACTTTTTACGTTTACGTAAGCCAAAAAGTTGAAAGTTTTCAACTTCTTGGCTTACGTAAACTAGTATGATAGCCTTTCAAGCAAATGGCAAGTAAGTCAGAGGAAAATCGGACTTGAGTCACTTTACATTTCGTTGATACGACAGTTTGGTACTTAAAGATTCAGAGCTTCCAAGTCTCGCGCATTGAGCGTGAGACTCACGCAAACGAATACAATCTTACGCCCTCACGCTAGAAGTATTATTTCTCACGCATTTAAGGTTTTTGATTCAAACAGTTCATTTTGAGGCAGAAAATTGCTGCTTAAGTTAAGTGACTCCGTAATGAACATCATTCTGGGAATAATTCACTCCATGTTCCCTTTGTACTGGCTTCGAACGCTTTCTAACAATGGAAATTATCGTGCAGTTCTTGTTCTACCACATTGAAATGCCGGTGAAGAGAGAGATATTTCTCTAATAAGGAAAAACAAAACAACATTCCGGCCCTCTGTCCAGATGGATGGTACACTGGCCTCTCTGCTTACTATCAAAACGGCCAACAAGGAGTCATCTTTTGAACCACCTGCAGATTAGTTGGTCAGTGCCAAGATAGCTACTTGGAACTACAACTACAACAAAGAGTATCACAGTGACAGCATGTAGAAGAAACTCCTGTTTTTCAGCAATATGACATGTTACTTTGACTTCTGGATAAGTCGGAATGTTAAGAAAGAGTTGATATTAGTCCATTTAAAAGAAAAATCTGGGATCTAAATAGTTACATTCGAAGGGTCACATTTCCGCTCAGAGTAAAGGAAAACACGTCTTAGCTACTTCAATTTTTCAAAATTTTCTGAGGGAGCATGCCCCCAAACCCCTCTAGAAAGGTGACGCCTTTAGCGTCACAACAGACGGCTACGCCGTCAAAAATCTCACCTTTTGGCGACAAATCAACTTGAGAGCTCTGACGATTGCCTCGTTGCATTAGTCCAGTAGAATCAGGGCACCCAACGGTTCGTTTCGGGGAGTATCTGTTCGGAAGGCCTAAGATCGCCTGAGATTTTCGGATTTAATTGCAGTGAAAGCTAGAGATTTCTTTGGCGAAACACCACGTAACAAGGTAACTTATTAGTTCTTATCGTTTTCGGAGGGTCAAATGTGTCGTTTAGAGTGCAGAATAAGGTCAGCTACCATTTTCGGAGAACCATCAGCAACTCGGAAATTCCGCGGCTGAGATTCTGTTTCCTAAAACTTTCTGCGGCCTAAATTTTTTAGCTAAAAAATCCGAACAGATGAATTTGTATTAGCTTATACAAATATGCCTTTAAAAAGCTCTGAAACAATCGAATAAAAGAAGAAAATGATATTTCAAGTATTTTGCTAAAACTTTTTCGTTGGGTGCCCCTGTAAAATGCCTTGTCACTGTCTTCAGATTTGTAGTGATGTTAGAAAGTTGTACTAGTAATTATAAACATGAACAAATAAACCGAACAATAAGTTTTTAGTCCATCAACTTTCTTGTCCTCGTTACTTCACCTCTCTTTCGCATTCGCGGCGGGAAGAGGAGAGAGCCTAGCGTGGGGACTGGGGACGTGGTTGCTGGCGTCGGCGCCTCGGCGGCCGCTTGGCGTACAACTTCGAAACTCTCGGCGTATCTTCGGCGTGGGACGTACACAGAATGTACCCTGGGTAGTGACCAGCGTTTTCAAATAACACGTCGTGCTAATTCCATTTTTTAGAGAAAAGTTTCACAATGTTTGGCACTTACTAATTAACTGAACCTCAAATAAAGTCATCAGCCGAAAACAGGACAGGTTTTCGCTAGCAAATAACTTTGGTTGTCAGTGATTAACATCGGCAAATTTGCATATTTTTTTTTTACCTTCATTGTTTCTAAAGTAAAAATACCAACGAAAACCAGTAAAGCATTACCTAACTATCTATGTAGCAAATCGTACCTTAATAACCATTTTCTGTGAAGAAATGACGAGATTTCTACTAGCCGCCCATAACAACTGATGACAACCGTCGAACATTTTTGGGTAAATGATGGATGTACAGTCACGCAATACACAGTGGTCTTAGATTACAAAACCACATGGCCAGGCAAAATGCAAACAGCTGTCAGCAGTTATCGTAAACAGCGAATCTCCAATATGTAGGAATGGACGAGAAACAAAAGAGATGTCTAAAACTTTGCATCTAGTGCAATGAATTGTTTTAAAATACAAACCAGTCTTTATAGAATTAGTACTGTAGAATGTAAAATTATTTCTCTTATCTCTCTTAACCAAAGAAAAATAAGAGCCAAATAAAGTTACCGGTCATTATACCTGAAGTTGCGAAGTACTTCCACAATCATAATGTAACAAACACGCCTCGTGTCAAAAAATTGCGACACAAATCTTGGACGTGGGTTGAACTGTTTGGAACGCCACCAATCTGTCAAACCTCATAAACTACCATGGCTTTGTGTGGGTATTCGGAAATAGTTGGAGGAAGTTGTGGGGTTAGTTCAGACAACCCAGCGCAATGTCCAGCGTGTTACTTACTTCTTATTAACTGAGAGCGAGGGCCGTACTGGGAGAATATTGCCCGAGGTAGTACAACAAAGACTGAGGGCAATATTCTCTCAGTACGGTCCCAAGCTAGCGAGAGTTTAATTAGAAGAAGTTTATTATATGGCTGTGGCTAACACTTTATTACTTGAAAAGTGAGCCGTGGCGGATTGGGATGAATGAAACAGTTTACCGGAAAGCATACAAAACTCAGCAGTTTTATTCCACACAAGAAATTTATATTGCACCCCGGGGTGGGGGGGAAGGTACTGCATTTCATAAGCTATATACTTAGGTATGTGGGGCGCCAAAGTGTATGGTTTTTGAGCCTTTTTGGTCTGAAATAGGGTATAGGTTTTGACCATTTTGGTCTGAAATAGCGTGAGGTTTGTGCACTCTGATATGGGATCTGGTAAGGTTCTTACAAGAAGCTATCTTTTTATTAATTTTCTTCTCCAAAGAACTGAAGTTTGATTAACGTTGGGAATTTGAAGCCCTTCTCAAGTGTTTGCGCAAAATACTTTTTGCTGTTCGCTCTCCTTCTCTGCCTCAAAATAAGAAAAGAAAGGACAAGAAAAAGAAAACCCGCGGAGGCACGAATCTTCCAAAAAAGGTTAGCTCGCTTCAACCTCGATCCCAGGACTTTGGAAAGAGTCCTGGGAACGAGGTTGAGCTCGCTTGGCGCGAAGTGCAGAAAGCGTGGATTTTCCGGCACGAGCTACACACGTCCCGCGCGTTCGTATGATGCACCAAGAAATATGTAATGTTTTGCGCTCGGTCTTTAGCTTGGATACAACTGTACATGCCGCCACCAGGAGTTGTAAAATCTTGCCTAAAGGCCAAATAACGATGTTGCGCTTATTATCACCACCGCGTCGCGTGTTCAGGTTGCAGAAAGTTAGTTGCTTCTACTTTTCGAAAAATAAAGATTTGTTGCGTGTATAGGTGAGAACACTCTCAACTTGTAACGTATTCTTGTTGTGCGACACGTTGCACGAAAATCTTGCCGGTATTCGGCTGAAGCGAGATAATGCAATAACTCCTGGTATACACCATGTGTCCAACTTTGTTATCACCTGGGGCGCAACACCCCTCTCTCCATCTTGGGGTACATCCATAGATACGTGAGGAGTAAACGAAGTTATGCACTGCCCAAATTAAAAATTCTGTCAAGATACCCGCCTGTTACAATGAGACATATTTGGCAGCTAGGGTGGATGAATACTTCCAAGGGATATTTTCCTTTTGACATAAAGTAACAAAGACAGGAAAACTCAATGTACCTTGGCACAGATTCTGACGTTTGACGATGCTCGGAACTGTTTTTTTTTCTGATTTTTGAGGCAGTTTTGAGGTCAATGAAGTTCGTTTGGGTTTAACAATATGCCCGCGACACCGGGAAAGGTTTGGAATCCGCTGGAGATCCTGTAAGAAAAACTGCAGCTGTCCAAGTGAAGTGTCCGTTAAATATTTAGGTCCGTCAAATATTTAGGTCCAATTTGCAGCAAATTATGTGGTTGGGCAGAGTAGAGAATTACGGCAATCGATCCGAGAAGTTGCAAAGGTGTGTATTAGTATACCGCAGTTTTTGTGTGACAGGAACTTTGTGGTAGTAACTAGATTACTTAGATGATAGAAAGCTGTTTTGTACAGTTAATTCTCTTGCTTATTCATAGAAAGGGCATTTTCAATCCATACGCCAGTGTTCTTGGCTGACTGTTTATATAGCAGCCGTTTATATATATATATATATGTAGTCGACGTAGGCAGTATCGTGGAAGCCATTGAAGCACACCTGCAAGACAGTTTTTCATTACCTAGTGTTCGCAACACTAAAAACGGAGGTTTAAAAAAAAGGCTTAGGGTGGACCGGAATATCTAGGTTTGTTTATCAAGAAATGTTTTTAGGGCAAGGGGGCCCCGCATACCCCTATAATTGATATTTTTGTTTTGTTTAGAATTTTTAAAAATAAAGCCATCAGCATTAAATTTAACACAGGCACTTCTACTTAGAAAAGTGGCACTTATTGGAGTAAACAACAGCAACCAAAAAAGAAAACACAAAGAAAACAAACAAACAAAAATCGAGTCACGCCCAAAGATGGTAGCCAGACAACATTCCAGGAGACAAGAGCAGGAAAAAACATCGGACAGATTCTGCCGCAGGATAGCAATGAAAAAAAGTAATAATAAAAATCCAGGCATTTCATCTCAGGAAGTCCTTTTAACATGTCCGATGATCAATCGCGTCGCTTTTATATGCCCTTCCTCTCATCCCCTCTCCTCTCCGGCTCTATATGTTGCAAGTTGTTGAGTACTTTCAATAGCATCTGAGCCTTTTCTGCTGCCTTGTCTTTCTGTGAACTGTCCACACTTTTAAATCGAGGATCGTATGTGTCGTTCCAAAATAACACGGTAAAAGCCGGGATGGGACCTCTCTGGATTGTAATTTAAGACCAGTGTATATTGCGTGACAGCAACGTTTTCGCGACCACCCAAAAATGTTCGACGGTTGTCGACCTTTCTTCATCAGAAAAGAGTCATTAAGGTACGATTTGTTTTATAAATAGTTGGGTATCACTTTATTGGTTTTCTTCACCACTCTTTTGAAAAAAAAACTGAAGGCAGAAAAGCGAGTTTTTTGTGAAAGAAAAATGTTTCAAATTTACGCAAATCTGCCGATGTTAATCACCAACAACCAAAGTTTGCCTAATGGCCAAAAAACGTATTTGCTAGCGAAAACCTGTCCTGGTTTCGGCTGATGACTTTATTTGAGGCTTTATTAATTAGTAAGTACCAAACATTGTGTTACTTGTTTTAAAAAATATGGAATTAGCGCGTGTTATTTGAAAACGCTGGTCATTACTTCTCCGCCTGTCAAGGTCAAAAGGTCGTCTTCACTTGGAAAATAGGGTGTAGTTAAAGCGCTCCCAAAATTTACCATTTCATTTACCCAAAAAATTTTTTTCATCAAATCGTAGAGGAAAGATTGCTTATTCCAAAAAGTGTAGTCTCACCTGCGAAAGCCATATACCAGGGTGCTTTTTTTGGTCCTGAATTTCAATATTTTTAGCGTGCGACTATGCCGCTCGAAACGGTTAAATTTTAAAAATATCTCAAAAATTCTGGACTCGATCGAATTCAAATTTGACAAAGCACACATGACAAGGGAATATCCTACTTATACTACATGGCTTTGATATTGATATTTCTGTCTTCACAATTCAAGACGAGCGGTTGATTTAAGTGACACTTTCAAGTCCTTTCAAGTCGTTTTTGCTCGCTCCCGAGCCATTGGAATGATAAAGTCGCCGTAACGGTAAAATATTTACCGGAATAAATTAAAACTTATTCTTTTATAAATGGTTTGGGAAGACCTTTATTGTGTCAAAGTTTGGCAATTTTCGATTTTTCTATCTTGCATGGTCCTAGGTGAAAGTTACGGATAGCCGCTCTTAAAACTCACCAATAAATGCCAAAACCGACAAATCCCCTCCCCGTCAAAATAACAGACCATTTGTCAAACTGTGTCCTCAGACTAGACCTGAATATTCCTCAGTTTGTTGCTTCAGTTTTTAGACAATTATTTTGACAGGTTTGTGCAGATCTCTGTGCAAGAGAAAAAAAACCGAAATAAAATAAACTGATAATACAAAGGACTCCACAGTCTGCGTTCGGCTTAAAAATAGTAGTTTTCTAGTTACACCCAAATTCAACTTCTCTTTGTCGCCCTTTCCAAGGAGATTCGGTGGTCTAATACAAAAAAAAAAAAATACGGCACATACCATTTAACCATACCATATCTTATCTGCAATGTTAACCCCCTTTACAAACCAGAACAAACGTTATAAGCCACAATAACTAAGAGTTAAATCGTGAAAAACCCACGCTTTCCTGCTTTAGTTTGTGGGGACAGGATTGTGAGAAAAGAAAAAACATAATTCTGTTCCTAAAAAGAAATGAGCATACCGAAGCCGTCTAAAAAAGTATAGCATCGTGTTTGCAACTAATTATTGAATTCAACTTACCTTACTTTGCATTGGCAAAACTTCAGAAGACTGCTTCACAATGACAATGATGCCAAACAAATGGCGGTGTTAATTAAAATAAATTGTGATCTGCTGGATAAATCGAACTTCACTCATTATACTGATTAGTACGTTTTCATTGTTTATATAAACTAAGCCTTTGAAAAACATCGACTATACGGACACCTCCCTCTTACGGACAAAGGTGTTCGTTTTGCACGCTAAACAATGCCTCTGCGAAGGTCAAATTTGCCGTGAAGTATTTTACATAGTCAGAAAGTCTGAAGGGACTTAAAATTTGCAATTCTTTCGGCGAAATATAATTTTTTTATGTTTTAATACCAATGGAAATCTGACTTTTTTTTTTTAAACAATAACGGTTTCAATTATAAATCAGCGAGCAGGTGATCAACATCCTGACTGACATCTTATTTCTCATAACTATGTTACTGGATTTTTGTGCAGTTAGGGAGGAGGAAAAGAAATGAACATAAGGTATTACTTGTTTCCCAAAATTATCACTACAGAAACTTTTTTTTTGGCAACAACCGTGAACAATTAATATTTCAAGGTTAGCTTGACATTGTCAAGGTAAAGTTTGTTGTGTAAAACGTAAATTATGTATGTAATATCAGCCCTTTTACACTGATTCCTGATTAAACCTACTTCAACTAATGAGGACTGCTTAACAAATATTGATAAATTCAGAGGTTATTTTTTGGTAACGGTGGCGATTTAACTATTATTGTACGACACCGTATACGGTTCCATAGAAGGCCTCTGGATTATGAGAAACGTATTTTTGAAGGGAGATATTGATCATCGCAGTAGAATATTATCTTTTGTCTCACGATGTGGTCACTTGAGTTGTAGATAATTTCAATGTTTCTCATTCGTTTAATAAACGTTCTTTCACAGTCTAGCCTCAGTGTACAGCCCAACCCTCATTTACATTCCTTTTACACAGCGCACCAAATGTGTCAACTAATCTCGCCAGTGGCAATGACAAATTCAAAGTAAAAAGAGCTCACTAGCTTACCAGGAATGAGCCATGCATCTTCCCTGTGAATAAAACTCGTTTTAACTTTTTAAACGTTCTGTGAGTAGGTGATGTGTTTAAAGTTTCTGCTTCGACTGCAGCAGCATTTCGTCGGTCGAGTTCTTATTTTGACAATTCCAAATCAACCTCTGGATGCTCTTGAATTCTAAAGGTAATACGATTTGACTTTTTGAGAGTGTTAAATATTCAAATTATTTTTCCAGGGCTTAAAATTTCCTGAACGAAACTGTTAAAACTCCCTCGTTTTTCAAAAGCATAACTTGAACAAACCCTGAAATCTGAAGAAGAGCTGCAGTGCACTTCCAAATATGGTCAGCTGCGTATACGAAACAATTATTCCACTAGGACGCGCTGGTTATCGAATGATAGATAGTTGGTTATAATCGTTTGGTAGCCGGCAAGCCCGAGTAGAATGTTTATTTTATTAAAAACTCAACCGCTTGTTATTATAAAATCAAGAAAGGAAGAAACAAATAAGAATGAGAAAAGAGATAAATAGGGAACAAAAATCGATCACCTGATTGAACGAAAAATAAAGGCGCCAAAACCTTCCGAAGTGTTTTAGCATTTGTTTGTAAAGCTGAATGTGAATGTTTGACAGTTCTTATTAAACGCTTCTCATTTTACTGTGTTTTATTTTATGTCTTGTCTTGATATTTCGGAGTAGAAAGCCTTCCTGATAAAACCTACCACATGTAAAATTGTAATGATTGACGTGACGATGAAAGAAATTAACTGTAAACACACCGCTAAATGCTTAAATCGTTATTTTTCACAGTTTCTCTCGGTATGGAAATCGAGCACTCCGGAACATTTTTCAGTGATTGATGTCTCAATGACGCTGTTGGAATTTGGTTGCTTGCGAAGAAAAAACTTGCAGCTCACTTTGTTGTTGAGAGTTCACTGACCATGTTCGGTCGCAGCAGGTGTATAAGCTGGTAACCTACCTCCGTTCAGCCAATCAAAATGCTAGAAATCCAATATACCTAGTCCAGTTTTTAATAATGCTGAATATTTCTCATGTACAAATGGCAGATATCTAGGGCTTCCCGACCAAATATAGGCATAGCGAAAATTGTTTGCGTAATAAGAGTTGATAGCCTGCAAGAAGATCCGGGAACCAATCAGATCACCTGTTTGCTGATATCCAGATCTGTCCATACAATTAACAATTATTAGATGAGCATGATAGCGAGAATTATCAAGGCACCTACTTGAGCGTTTGTAAATACAAGAGCGCACACGAGAAACTAAACACACAACGACACATAAACTTGTAAACCCCTTTATTCTTAAGCAACCGGCCAATTGCTCAGTCGAAACATTTCCAGTAAGGTCTTACAAGAACCAGTCGAAAACATTTGTTTCTAAAACGTGAAATTAAACTTTTGACTAAGCGGCCGTTTACATGATACCGGAATGAGTCTGTACCTACCAGAACGAGTTCATCCCAACCCCCCTATATTTCCCTGTATTTGCTTACATGGTACCGAAAATAAATTTCGTTTCAGAACAAGCCATAAAGGGAGAGTTCTTTCCAGTTGTTGTACTAGTATGACATTCTCATTCCGGTTCCACATTCCATACTGGTATCATGTGAATCGAATATGAACTTCATCTCTGATGAAACCACTGACCGTGTAGTCTAGGAGGATTGGCGCGCTCATTAGTTATTTGAACGTTTTTTGTCCATTCTTAGGAAAAACATTTAAGACCCCCAAACATGTCCCTCCATCAAAGAGCTGTTCTGCCTGGCTTTATCCAATGACCTCTACCTTTCCTTGCTCTTTTTATTCGGGAATATATTGAGCATGTGGAAATTTGAACCGAGTGCCAAAAAAAATTGATCCTTTTTTCTGCTTAGCCCGGAGAAGTAATCCAATCGTTCTGTTGTTTGTTAAGCAAGCGTCTATCGCCGCTAATAAGCAAAACAGAATTTCACATGAAACCAGTGCGCCATCTTTCACTAATCTTTGGTCGAGGCAGTTAGTGATGCTGACTCGAAAAGAAGAGGGCTCAATCGTGTGTTTTTGCTATGTGAATGTGGTACGAAGTTCATTCTCATACAGGTACGAATCTCATTCCCATATCACGTAAACGGCTCCTAAATACAAATCTCTTCTGGTTCAACCTCTGGTAAAAAAAATGCAATCAAATCTTCTTAAAACGGACGCTGGAAAAATCGCGCCCTTAGTTCCATTCTTCAACAGTTGAAAACCAAGTTGACACATAGGAGATTTTCGTATAGAAGAGTTTTAAATATGGCCCTGGGCCCAGTTATATAAAGCAACTTAAGGTTGAGTGTGAATTTCTGCAACCATTTCCTGCATTCTGGAGGATTTTTCTTGCATGCTATCATGGATAAATCGGCCGAAGGCGGATTAAAGAGTATAGGAAACAATAAAGTGCGCGGGAATCTTCCTCTGGAAAACAGGGAACAGTTGCAGAAATTTCCCACTGAACCTTAAGTTTCTTAATTCAACCGGGCAGTGTGATCACCGTTTTGCAAAGCCAGAAGAAAATAACGCAACTATAAGGTATTAGCATGTTAGTCCAATGTGGAATGATTGTAAGAAAGGCGAGGTTCGCCTGTTTACGTAGCTTCAGAACTGTCGTTTATTGAAATGCGTGATCGTCAAACAGCAAAGTAACCAACTTAGGAAGCGGCTTTGTTCGCATGCTATAAAATACTGCTCTACATGCTTATTGTAATACGGTACAGTAAATAAAGAGGAAATTTATACTGCACTTAATTTGGTTGACTCGAAGTTAAAGTTGATGTTGCGTTATGTTATGTGATGTGATGTTTTTGTTATATCATGTTACGTTATGTTATGTTATGTTACGTTACGTTATGATGTGATGTGTTGTTTGTTATATTATGTAACGTTATGTCATGTTAACTTATGTTATGTTGTTATGTTATGTTACGTGATGTTAATTACAGTATCGATTCCACAGTGCAAATAACTATGCAGTATGTTTGGTTTTCTTTTTTACAACCATCTAATTTCTACAGACCACACTTGCATCCTCGCCGTGGCTGCAGTTCTCTATTCCCCAGCCATTATGAGAGCAGTGACGTAATGAAGCCTCTCCACCTTGGCAAGCAACATTATCCATCCAGGTAGGACCAGATCCCTGACCGTATGCTGCACAGCAAGGAGCAGAGGATGCGCTGGAGAAACCAAGCTGCCTACACACCACGTTAGCATCGTTTATGCCCCATGCATCATCGCAAATTGTGCCCCACTTATTATCATAGAAGATCTCTACTCTTCCAGCTGATGGCGTACCACCCCTCAGACGGATTGATCTAGATGCGACAGCTGATGATGAATAATAATGAGCACCAACATAAGCGGTCAAGAAACTTTCACACTGAAAGGAGCTTTTGTACTACTGTAAATCAGCTTGCAAACTCACACCTTGGCATTAAAGCTAAGGTGGTATAGACAACAGATTACATAGTCTTTAAAGGGTAATAGTTAATAGACACATGCTAAAGACTGCAGCAAATTTGGGAGAGACACGACCTGGGTGAATTAACTTCCAACTTGATAAGGTCGGGCTGACGTTTACAAGTTTGTCCTAATGTATCTTAGGCAAACGATGGGGAACTGACGATTTCGTGGTAAGGTCGAACATGAAAAACTATCGTTTTAATGGTCTTTTACACCATGAGTAGGTTGAGCATTTTAAGTATATCGCTCAAAACTGCCATTTGATATTGACACAAACGAGACAAGCTAAAGAGCTAAAGAGGGTATCCTTATCTCATGCGAGCACTAGGAGCCGAACATGACCTCCTAAGATTGAATGCGGCTTGTGACTCAATTCCGGCTGTGTATTCTTATATAAGCTTTTTCAAACTTGATGCAGGAAAAAAGAAGAAGGGGATCTAATTTCCAGAGGTTTTGAAAATACAAACAAACAAAAAACAAACAATTCAAGGATGGCGGATCCAAGTTGGTCGTCGTTCGATGATACCATGACCTACTTCTCCGGCTCATGTGAGGTCATAAGCTCATGTTGCCGACCTCAAAGGAAACATTTTTTGGACTCTTTTTTACTCTTTTTACTACTTTAAGTTTCGCTCTTATAGCCTTAATGCTCTCAGGGGTAATTAAGGAGAGAGGCACTTTCTGCCCCCCCCCCCCCCCCCCCTCCCCGGCGTCCGAACCGGACTGAAGAGTTCCAACAGGGCCTAGGCTAAACAGGCTTAAGAAAACCCTGGCCGAATTTTGGAAACGTTTACCGAATTTTTTTTTCTAGTCGGTCTTTAAACACAGTCAGGGTTTTATTTTCCCAGGTAAACCAAGACGATATTCCCTGAGAGTTAACTGTGTAACCGAGGCCAAGTTTTGTACTTCTGTTATAATCCACTTGCCTGGTTTCTTTTCTCGTTTAACTTGAACGTAATATCTGTGGGGGTCTTGATCCAATTCCTCTATCGTGGCATCCTTGCTGCGGTTGTTAAGCTCACATATATCTTTCAAGATAACGTAATTAAAGCTTTGACATCTAACGTTTTCGTTACACGCTTGATGACACTCCGATGGGTTCGATACTTTCATCTTCTTAAATGTAAATCCCTTAAGCATCCTTCCTCCTACGGAAGTTTCGCCTTTGCATTCGTCTCCACAGTGCTGAGTATTTACTTGGCAAAACATCTGACACAGCAAACTTATGGCAATGATGTAGAAGAGTTCTCTCAAGCCCATATCGCTTTCGTTTGGTTCTACAACATAAGATATGGGAAGGTTTTATCTCATTCAGGAAACATTGTCAGGAAAACTAATTAAATCCGTAATTAGTAGGTCTGAAATTGTTTAAATATAAAGTGTTAAATTTACACGACAAAGTTGCTAATTTAGAAACGGTATCAGGGAAATAAATTAAAGCCATAATTAGTAAGTCTGAAATTGGTCAAATATAAAGTGTTAGATTTACCAACTAAAGTCGCTAATTTAGAATTGGTTTAAATCCCTTATAACATAGAGGGCAAAATTACTGAATGCTGGTTGGTTGAGCCAGAGGGCATTTTTCCTTAACTTTCTTTCGGACGAGGGCAAAATTACTGACTCCTGATTGGCCAAGTGCCAAATTACTCGCATTTGATTGGCTGAGCGCGAGAGCGCGCCATTTGCATTTTGTAGGCGTCAGTCTTGAAACGAAAAACGGATTTTGAGTTGTTCAACACGAAGATCGCTTTTAAGTTTGACTTTTAACCAGGTTAGTTGGTAAAAATGGTATGGAAATCAGGTGTAAGCTTGAAGAGAAATTCCAAAAGGTGAATCTATATGTGTTACGGGAGACAGCAAATGTATTTTGGAGCGACGTGGTCGATAATTTTTCCAGCGAGAGGAAGCTTCGCAACTCAGGTGAATAAAACTAACTTAGTGTGAGTTTTAAGTGTTTTAAGTGTTTTTAAGTTTTGTCAATGAACTAGAATTGTCTTTATCTCTTAAGATGTACATAATTGTCAGTCTTTCTTGTTCTGTGCGCTGAGCAATAGATAAACTGCTTGTGTGGTGAATTGTTTACGAGTGGGTACTTTTATTCTGAGGGCCGGCTGATTATGTTTCAACGTGCGTTGAAAGTTTTACGAAAATTTTGCCCTCTGTGTTATAAACAAGTAATCGCATGAGTCCTCGTAGAATTGAGGATAAATTTCACTTGTATTTTCAAAGTTTTCACAAATTTCCCTCGTCGCTGCGCGACTCAGGCAATTTTGTGAAAACTTTGAAAATACGCGTGAAAATTTATCCTTAATTCTACTCGGCCTCATGCGATTACATATACTAATTAATACGCACGGTTTTTGGAGTTTTATTTGTATTTGTTGCCACAACGTCAAAGAAAACATTTTAATGGAATTACTTTCATCAGTTTTACGAAAAGCTCAAAGCTTCAAGGGATGAGGATGCATAGGACCGATTCGTTGGCAGCAACTTTGTCAAGTGACCTTGTAATCCATTTTAACTTACGATGATGAAGTTTCCATTGAAAAATCTTCCTGAACTATGCAGCGAAAAAATGTCAAATAAGCTTAAAATAGCTGTGCATGTCCAGTCCGAGAGAACCATTCTTAATCAGCAACTTTGCCCGGCACGAAACAACTAAATTAAAGGTCCTACGAGCCTATGTATTGGCGCGTTCGTTATATTGTTGAATCGTGTTTTTTTTAAGAAGTAAAGATTAAACCATTTGCTCTCATTTTGGGCATCCTAAATGAAGTAGAACGTTTAAACAAATTGGAAAACACCATCGTCGCCAGCTACAATAAAAAATCACGACACCCGCTCCTTATAATAAATAAGCTCGACCAGCTAGAAAATAAATAAATAAATTAATAAATAAAGATGAATGTAAAATGCCGACGTTTCGTATCCATGACAACATTATCAAGACTAAGGAAAAAATTATGCGATGCGAAATTAAGAAACAAGGCTCTAAAGAAAAAGTCAGATTCTAACAAAAGCTCTACTTAAACAAACACTTTCGCGCGGACAGAGTCAGTTTGCTCGTTTAAATCTGGTTGAAGCTTGCGAATAAAGAGCATCTCTTTGATGAGGGGAATTTAAACGTGCAAACTAACTCTGTCCGCGCAAAAGTGTTTGTTTAAGGTGTTTCAGTAGTAAACTCCGCCCGTTTGGCCCTCAGGCTGGCTTCTGATTGGTCGAGAGCGATCACGTGACTAGAGGAACTTCCGGTGGGGGAAATCGCTGACCAGTGGGTAAAAAAGGATCGCGGGCTCATGGGAACCGGAAGTCACGTGATTTGGAAAGGGAAACCGCTGACCAGTGGAAAAAAAGGATCGTGGGCTCATGGGAACCGGAAGTCACGTGAT
>CAXIQD010000079.1:0-60000 GCA_964030785.1 Siderastrea siderea | reverse complement strand
TTAGAATGGGAAACCGCTGGCGAGTGTGAAAAAGGGATCGTGGGCTCAAGGGGAAGTAAAACCGCTGAGAAAACGCGGGCGCAAAGTCCAAAGTCCAATTGGGGGAACGGGGGTGACCCATATATGGCCCAGATATGGATTTGATATGGGTTTGATATGGCACAAGCCCAATTCAAGCATCGGGGGTGGTCCTTGACCCATATATGGCCCATATATGGATTTGATATGGTTTTGATATGGCACAAGTCCAATTCAAGCATCGGGGGTAGGTATAAAAGGGTAAACCCTAGGGTTAGGGAGTAATCACGATGAGTTTTTACATTACCCTTATTAGTGATCAAGCACAAGGCACGGGACAAAAATTTACGGCTCGACTTCCTCATTCACATTATCTGGTAGAAGATGATTGGGAAGTGGCCTTGGTTCATATCTCACACCCTGGTTTTAATCAACCATTGGTAGATCAAACCAAACAGAATTGGACGCAACAAGATAGTCAAAACCATTGGATGAAAACAGATGTGAGATACATACCAAAACGTGCGGATGGAACGGCTCCCATTCAAGTCACCAAACAAATCCATTTACCACCAGGGTATTACACCAATTTGAAAGAAGCATGGATCGCCATCGCGTACGAAATAGAAAAACAACACATGGAAGTCATGATGGATATAACTAAAATGGACGTGGACGATCAAGCGAAACGACAACAACTAGCTGCTCTGAACCTGGCTCAACCCTACGTGAAAATCACCAATGCCGGCATTGCCTCCGAATTAGATTCGTTGTATGTACTCATTCCAGCCAACATGCAATTTGAAATGGAATGGAAATTAGCTGGCTTGATGGGCCTTGTGAAAGATGGAACGCCCACGCAACGAATTGTGGAAGAAAAAAATTATCTGGTGAAACATATCGTGGATTACAACGATCGTCATAAATGGGAAGTAACGAAAGGTCCTGCCAACAAATATCCACCGTTTGGTCATGTCTCCGTCAGTTTTACTCACCCCGATTTCGAGTATGAGTTGTTCTTGGGACCGAATCTGAGTCGACAACCCTTTCCCAGTACGCCGACGGTCAAACCGCAACAACAACAACAATTGATGATTTACACGGATCTGGTTGCATCGAGCATTGTGGGAAATCAACAAAAAGGTTTTTTACGTACCTTGGATGCCGGCAATACCGACCATCAGTTTGATACCAAGCAACGGATGTATTTTCCTCTTGGCAAGACCATCTTTGACAGCATTGAGATAGACATTCAAACAGCCAATGGACAACCGGCTCCTTTCAAACAAGGCAGAACCATCATGACCCTTGAACTCTCCAGAAAAAGTCAACGATGTATGTAGAGAATCAATAAAGATCACATCATCTTTTATTGATCTTTCGTATGTGGTTTTTTATAGAGAAACAAAAGGGTCACGTGGGAGGGAAGGGACCAATGAGAGAAAGGCCCCATCATGCTGTGGGAGGGGAAGAGGTGGGGGTACCCCCCTCCCCCCTCCTTAGATAGACCATGGTGCATTGCGCGAATCAGGGTATATAAGTCAAGGGAGGCCACAGGACGTCACTCTTAGCTTTGAGCCGGTGCTGAGTAAACTTTTGTCAGTTGATGTAGCAAAAATGTCCGAAACGAGAAGGCGGTTGGGATGTCTAGCCAGCGAGATGAATGTGGGAGGACCCGAGTACTTGAGGAGGAGAGCGGGACAGGAGTTGAACCCCTTGGATCGTCATACGAGACGAGTGATCGAAAGGCGGGAAGAAGCGTGGCGCCCCCTCAATAAACATTGCGTGGCGGCCTTCATCCGCATGTTGGTGCTGTACGCAGTGGAAACAGAGAATGGGCACCCCCGTGGGCCACACCCAGAGATTGTTAAGACCTTACAAAAGGCCCTTATTACAAGAATCATCCCGTGGATTCATTTTCGGCTAGCGTACACCCTGGAGGAGAGGCGGTGGCCGATCACCCTGGCCCAGTTCCGCGAACTGAATGGCTACTTGACGGACCACCTGCCGCGGATCCAGAAAGAGGACCAATGGGATGCCATTCGATATTTTTATGAGGAAGTGGTCCGCCAAAGGGACGAACTGAAACGCCTCGATGAAATGGAAAGGGAGGCCATGGAGTCCGTAAGGCGTTGCTTAGGACAATGAACATTTTTATTCCTGTTGAGATTATTGTGAGTCAAGGCTACTGTGAGTCAAGAGACATTTATTTATGATGAACGTGCAAACTCAGTGATGTCAGTTTTTAAAATTTTTTAATTAAAAAGAGTTGATGTTACAAATGGTGGTTGGTCTTCTTTGCCACGCGGGTGGGGTGTTCCTATTTACAATTGGAAAAGCTATCTACAATTTGAAAAAATAAAAAGTAAAAAATATGTACAATGGGAAAAAAAAAATAAAAAACTAAGAAATTGAAAAAGAAAGCTATGTACAATTCCAAAAGTAAAAACTAAGAAATTACAAATGAAAGTCTTCCAGTTCCATACGTAATTGATCAATGTTCTCGGGTAGACAGAAGGTGCGGTTGAACAAGGCTTGAATTTCGGCTCGGGTTTTCTCGTCCACATCCCGGGATCCCACAATAGCACTGCTTTGATGAAGGGTGGGCTTTTTAGGTCCCCAAGGAACAAATTGACTGCCAGTGACCAGGGTGGCGGCATTCTCATTGACTTGGTAGTAATGGTCCGAGCGGTACCATGATTGACTGGGGATGTCAAACAGGTAGACGGGTTTGCCTTGATCCATAGCCAATTGCACAGTCCAACCAGTGCCTCCTTTCACACGTTTATGATCCGGTTCCAAGATGCCAAAGGCATAGATGGTATGGGCTTTTTTGGCCAATTGATAATTACGTTGCAGCAATTGCAAGGTGTAAAAATGACTGGGCATCTTTTTGCCTAGTTTCTCCGCTGCCTGGTGAAGATGGGGGTTGGCCAGCATCAGGACTTCCACCGTAGAAGGGGTGATGAAAGTGGATCGAGGATGGTTCGGGGGGACCAGGACTTCTAGTTGCATCCCAAAGTGTTTGGCCTGTTCTTCCACGAGGGCATCCGTACCTTTGGCTCCCCCGGTATAGACCACATGGCCATGACCCACTTGCAGTTCCAAGGCACCGAGATCTTGTTCTCCGATCATGATGTCTGGGGGCATGGCTTTTGAGAATGAAGATCTAGTGACCAAGGGACCGTCTTAAATAGGGACAACGGACCAATGGGAAGACAAGAGGTCCTTATTTGGTTTGAACAAGCTGACCAATGGGAAGATAACAAGTCCTTATATGGGTAGGAGAAGCTGACCAATGACAGCCAAGGGTCCAACGTATAAAAAGGCAGGGTCGGTAGGGGTGACATCAACCTTTGAGTACGATGTCCACCGATCGGAAGAGAAAATCAACCCATCCCCCAGAGGGGAAGAAGAAGAAGAAGGCCATTCAACATATGACGCCCGTGGACTGTGATCCTGTGGTGTGCGACGTGGTGGAAGACACCCGAGCTGCTGTGGAAGATATGATGAAAGAATTGAATGACATGGTGGAGCAATCACCCCCATCACCTCAATTCACCTTGACGACCGTGTATGATCCTCCCAGTTCAGTGGACACTATGGTATGTCCTTACCATGAGGTGCGTTTGGAGGCCCGAGAATCTCAAAAGGGATGGAAGTATGTGAAATGTCCCATGCAACCGTGTTTGCTGTTTTGTGGACAAGATAAAGTTCTGGAGTATATGAAAGCCGTGTATAGTCAACCTCATGTAGAAGTGTTGGACATGTGGGGTGGTTTACAATGCTTTTGCCGTGAACCCGCTACGCTACAACAGAGTCATTCGACCCAGAACCCCGATCGCTTGTTTCTGACTTGTTCCAAGAAAACGTGTGGCTTCTTCCGATGGGCCGATCAACCCTTGGGTTCCAAGTACTGGACGTGGTTTCATGACAACCCTCCCAAAAAAGCCGACCAACAAGCTGAACCACCCACCCGTGATGCTCAAGGATATCCCAAGAGGGGCTATGACATCCCTGGCCCGCCCCCTCGAGTCCGGAGCAAAGAGGACGTGGAACGAGAACGACCCCTGACAGACTATGAGAAACAATTGTTACGAGAAATTCAAGAGCTCAAGAACCGTCAAGAAATGATGGTAGCCCCAGCTCCACCACCCCCCAAGTACAGTGACAGTGTAGAGAACTGGCAGAAAGGTCTAGAGACCGTCAGTTACGGCCGTCTAGGTCTCTTTTAAAATGAGAGAACGAATAAAAGTTTTTATCAATGTCACCATGGAGTCTGTATGTGATGCGTGGGAGTCTATCTTGTCCCTGGGGCAATGGCAATGTCATCAAACCCTTTGTCAAGTGTTATATGATCACCAACCCGGCACCCAAATCCCCATACCCCCTTGTCCCGAGGACACGCATCCTCTCCACCTCTTTGAAGAAACCCATGTCGACCGCAACCTGTATCGATGGGTGGTGTTTGTCTTATGGTTAAAAGCTCACCCAGAGGCATGGCGATGGTATCGAATCATTCAAAAGGCGCATCCCCACACGGTCCCCACCATATCGACCTTATGGGATGAATGCCAGAACGTATGGCCCCTCGAAAGAAAAAGGTCTCCCCATCATGGTTGAATCGTTACCACGATCCGAGAGCCCCGGGGAGTTTAGGAGGCGTGCAACGGTTTGCTAAAGCCCATCGTCTCCCTTTGAAAAAAGCTCAACGGGTCTTGGAACGGGATTTGGCCTATACGTTACATAAACCGCGACGTCGTCGTTTTCCCACCGTCCCCGTCATTGTAGGAGGATTAGATGATCAATGGGTCGCGGATTTAGTGGAAGTGCAACCGTTGGCCAAATATAATCGGGGTATACGCTACTTGTTGACGGTCGTGGATGTGTTGTCCAAGTACGCGTGGGTCCAACCGTTGAAAGACAAAACCGGGGTGGCGTTGGTCCATGCCTTTGACAAGATTTTGAAAGAAGGACGACGTCACCCGAATCGATTGCAAACGGATCGAGGGAAAGAATTTTACAACCGGACGTTTCAACGATGGCTTGACGAGCAAGGCATTCAACATTTTTCGACCGAAGGGGATGCGAAAGCCAGTGTGGTGGAACGATTTAATCGCACCTTGAAAGAACGGTTGTACCGTTATTTCACCGCGGCCAACACCTTACGCTTTGACGATGTGTTACCCGAGTTGGTGCAAGGGTATAATGCCACCCGGCATCGAAGTATTGGTATGGCCCCTCAAGACGTGACGTGGGACAACGAAGAAGCGGTGTGGAAACGATTGTATGCCCAACGGTTGAAAGACCAGAAAAAACCTACATTCAAAGTCGGGGATCGTGTCCGTCTCAACAAGATTCATCGTACCTTTGAAAAAGCCTATTTACCCGGTTGGACCGAAGAAGTGTTTGTCGTGCATCGTGTGATCCCGGGATCTGTGCCCACGTATAAGATTCACGAATGGGATGATACCCCCGTCCAAGGCACGTTTTATGAAGAGGATTTACAAAAAGTCCATGTGTCCGAGGTGTTTCGCATTGAAAAGGTACTTAAGCGACAAAAAGATCGTTGGTTGGTCAAGTGGAAAGGGTGGCCTGACAAGTACAATAGTTGGATTCGTAGTCAAGACGTCACGTCTCTCCAACCACCCCAGAGGAAAAGCCCACCCAAACGACAACTGAAGACTAAAGAGACAAGCCCACCCAAAAGACGACGCGACTAAACAATGACGTTGGTGCCCAACTCTTCGTTTTACGTGACGTTGATGAGTCATGCGAGTACCAAAGAGTTTCCTGGGAACAAGAGTCATCATTTCAGAAACCGATTGCCTAAACCCATTCGATTTGTGGGACGAGGATGGATGGTAGGCATGGTGAGTTTATCCTTACCCACCATTCCAGTGATAGCGGAAGAAGGAGGCGTGGGTGATTCCCATCCTCTGTTGTACGTACGATGGCACGAACGGGTGTATGCCCAAGACGATCAAGGTAACGATCGATGGTGGCATCAACGTCGGGAACTCACTGTCTACGGCCGAGATATGAGAAAGGAATTGGCCTCGTCGACGGGATTACACTTTTTTCATCAATTGGTGTACCGTTACGAGCAAAGCCGTGCCAAACAAACCGAACCCAAAAACAAATGGACCGAGGACAATGGCGTTAAATTATACCCGACGTTTGAATGGACCTCTGAAGGGGATTTGTTATTGAATACCACCAATGTGGATTACAAACGACAAGTAGCGCACGTGTCATGGGGCAGATCCTTGGCCCTGAGAATGGGATGGATTGAACAAGTGTCCCCCGGTCAGTATCGATTGGGACCCAATCTCTTGCAAGAATTTCAAGGCATTTCCACCATTCCCACCCCGACGGATATCCGCGATGCTGCCAACAAGCCCCTCTTTTGGAAAGTGGAGGGGGATTATCTGAAATTGAGTCTATCGTGCCCTTGGCGGTTTGTGAATTTGAACCAGACCTTTCGTCCCTCGTTGGAATTTCCCTCCACGCGTCCTTTGCACGTGTATTGTGATGTAGGGACCAGCAGCATGGTAGGCGGTCGTATCACCGATCTCTTACGAGAAATCAAGTACCAGCCTCAAAATACCACCCACTTTGAACCTCGACATATTCAATATATCCCAGTACGCAACGAAGTGGTAGAAATCGTCGAAACCCAGATGGCCGAAACTAATGGGGATCTGGTGAAATTTGGTGAAGGCCATGCCCTCCTGACCCTTCACTTTAAAAGGGAAGTGGTGGTGTGAAGAAGAAAGACAACATGTCGTTCTACGTGACGTTACCGAGTCATGCCAACCGACGTGAATTTCCCAACAACCAAGCCAATTCCTTCAAGATTCGTTTACCTCAACCGTTACAGCTCACAGGGGGTGGATGGCAAGTGGGGTTGAGCGCCATTTCCTTACCGGATACCCGCGTCAATTTGTACGAGTTGGTGAAGAAAGATGGGTACATCCTAGCGACGTCGTGGGAGATCACTTATCCCGCCCCGGGTAAAACCGATGGCACCATGGCCGCGCGCATAGGCACGGCGCAAACCCTCATCCAAGACGTTCAAGATTTGGATTGGGTGGTGGATGGCGTGAGTTTCATGAAAGCCACGATTGCCCATTTGGAACAACGACGCCAGGAAACGGCCATTCAAGGAGGTCGGTTTACCAACGATCAAGGCAAACACACCTACGTCAAGTTCAAGTGGGAAGGCGACGATCTGCTCATCGACAACACGAATGTCTGCCATTGTGGTAACAAAACACCAGTCCTTACCATCTACACCAAGTTGGCGCTCAAGATGGGATGGTTACGTAAAATTAGCAGTGGATTGGTGTTGGGCCCGAACTTACAGCAAGAATTCCTGGGGGATCAAGTCCCCGACATCACCAACAACAGCGATTGGCAGGATGTCACCGACGGTCAGGGGAACGCGGTCTTTTGGACGGTGCGTGCGATTTTACCGGATTATTTACAATTGAGTATGAGTTGTGGGTGGCGTTTCACCAACTTGAATACGGCGTTTCGTGCCGTGGTGGGGGAACCCACACGATCGTTGCACGTGTACTCGGACGTGGCAGGCAGTATGATGGTAGGCAATCGCGTGACTGATTTGTTACGTGAAATTCAATACAAGCGAGAAGCACGTGGCACCCTGTATTTTGAACCGTTGCACATTCATTACATGTCTCTTCGTAACGAGGTGGTGGAAATGATTCACGTTCAAGTGGCTGAAACGATTGGTGCCGGAGGAGACTTGGTCAAGTTTGGTGAAGGTCATACCATTGTCACGTTACACTTCAAAAAGACATAAAAAAGAGAGAGACGAGAAGGGAACCCAAATCAATCATGCCTCCGAAACGACGACGACGACGACGACGACGCCGACCACAGCGTCCACAAGCGGGGGAAGGGGTCAACGCGGTGATTGCCGGGATTCCTAAGGCCGCTTGGTCCATCACCAAAGGGGTAGAAAAGTTAGCCAAAAAGAATTACCTAAGATCAACGAAGAAACGTATGGAAGAAATGCGAAGTGGGAAACGCAAACGGTGGGCGGGGGAATCGTTTACGTGCAACGTCATGCGAGTATAAAAAGAAAACAAGGGTTGTGAAAAACAAACAAAGATGCCCAAGACAAGAGTGCGTCGAAGGAGACGAAGAAGGCAACGAGGGGGTCTCTTGCCCCTGGCGGCCCTCATTCCAGCCTTGATCGCTGGAGGAAAAGCTGTGGCGTTGGGTGCCGCAAGTGGTGCCGCGAGTTACGGGGCTAAAAAAGGGTTGGAAGCCGCTTTTCGGAAAAAACGACGATGACGGTATAAAAAGGGGAGTCCCATAAAGCCTAAACAAAACGTTTATCCCTGGTGAAGAAGAAGACACCATGCGTGGGGGAAGTTTGACACGATTTCGAACCGACGAGTGGTATGATCAACAAGGCAAAGGAGTGATGACGGATCTGATGCGTGGGGGGTTGCAAGGTCTTATAAGGACGCGAAATCCTTTAAAATTGCCTAGTAATATCAAGAGAGGCTTGGAAACGGGTTTGACACGAGGTATCAAACGCAAAGCCGAAGACGTCCTTAAAAAGGAAATCACCAAACAAGCCAAGAAAGCGTTGAATCAGAAGAACGTGAAAGACGCCGTGCGTGTAGCCACTGCCTTATTTCCCAAACAAACCAAACGTGCACGTGATATTTTGGGAGTCTAATGGAACCCGTGCATTCACGACCTCGACGGATTCGTAGTAATCGAGGGTTGTCTCAATGGGGTGGACTGTATCCGTTTTGGAAACTCATGCCACGACGACGACAACGTGGTGGCTGGTTAAGTCCCGAGGTCATGAGAGTCCCCGGGTTTGATTTGAGACAACGTTTAGCACGACGACGCTATAAAAACCCCTCACGACGACGACGGGGTACCACTCGACGACGTTAAACATGCCTGACGTGAGTACACAAACCGCCCCGGCTCACGAGCGTTCCGAAGGGACCGTCAACCCTGCCTTACGGATTTTCAAGGTGCCACCGACCGACATTAGCATCAATGCCTATCGCATGGTTACCATCCAACCCACCACCACGGGTATCAATCCTATGGAATTCATCATACCGGGATTGGACGATTTTGTGGATTTGGGACGCAGTTACTTTACCATGGAATTGAGTTTGAAAAAGGCGAATGGTGCGAACTTGGTGGCCGCGGAGAAATTGTGGCCCGTCAATAATTTGGCCCATTCCATCATCAAACAAATTGACTTGCAGTTGAATGGCACGTTGATCAGTCCACAATCCGACACGTATCATTACAAAGCTTACCTGGAAAACTTGCTGAATTTTGACCGAGAAGATGGCAAGACCGTGTTAGGACCCCAAGGATGGTTCAATCAAGTGGATTTCCCACCCCAATGGACTGCCACCAACACAGACAAAGCAGGAAACCATCAACATTGGCAAGATCTGCCTGCTAATCATCAAGAGGCCTTCAATGCCTCTGCGGCCGAAGTGGAGAAGTATGCTGCAGGTGCCACCCACAGTCTAGTGTTTACCCCGCACTTGGAAGTCTTTCATACCGGCAAACTGTTGGTGCCTGGTATTGAAATCAAGATGAAATTTCATTTCAATGGCCCCAACTTGTTTTTGAATGGAGTGGGTCTAGCTGGCCGATTGATGGAAGGGGATGTGAAACTACGGTTTCATCTCTGTCAACTGCGTTTGAATGACGCCATCTACCAGAGTATCTCTAGCAAAAGACACAATGAAGGCCAAGTGGCGGCTTACCCGACCGTCCGCAGTGAAATCCGGACTTTCAGCATGCAAAACAACCTGGTCCGCTTTGATATCCCGAACCTGTTTCAAAACAGAATACCTGACCGATTGATTGTGGGATTACTGGACAGCCGTGCCTTCAATGGAGATGTGACCCGAGATCCTTTCTGTTTCCAGAAATTTGGTCTGAGTTCCATTAAACAGATTGTCAGAGGAGAAGAGTACCCTTATGAAACCCTCCAGTTAGTGCACAACAATGGCACCCGAGATAATCTAGGCTACTTCCGTTTTCTGCAAGCCAGTGGTGCTTGGTGTAAAAAGAAAGGCAACATGGTAGAACTACTGGATTGGGGCCAAGGTAAAAATTGTACCTTGTTCATGTTTGACAATGTGGCCAATGGATGTGCTGACAGTCAAAACCTCAACCCCAAGCAAACAGGTGATTTACAACTGGTGTTGGAATTTGGAGCCGCCCCCGGTGTCAATATAACCGTACTCGTGTATGGAGAATTTGAGAATTTGCTGGAGATTGACAGGAACGGAGCCGTGTTGTATAACATTTACCAACACTGAAGAAATGGAACATGTGGCCTTGAATAATGTGCAGTTGGATTATTTAGCCCGAGACGACCCCCAATTGAACCCGGTCTTTTACGGGACGGTGGCCTGTGATCGTTTACCCAAGAGTCCTGTCAAGACTACCCCTCAAGGGTACATTGTGAACACCGACCCACACGATCAACCGGGACAACATTGGTTAGCGGTGTGGACGGATGGAAAGGTGTGTGAAGTCCTGGACAGTTATGCTTTGCCATTGGATACGTACGTGCAAGCGACCCCGTTACGAGATTGGATCGTCCAACATTGGAAGTATGTAGTGACCAATGGCAAGTCCCTCCAAGCCATTACAAGCAAGAGTTGTGGTGATTACGCCTTGTTGTATTTGAAAGCCAAAGCCCGTGGACGGACCTTGCAAGCCTTTTTAAATGAGTTTTCGGATCATGATTATGTTAGTAATGACCATCAAGCCGGTCAACGCCTTCAACAATTGATTGTAGGCCAAGAAGCCAGATGGTATCAACTTTGTTGTCATCCGTATCATCAATGTAATGCTTAAATAAAATTTGTTGGAAAAAAGTGATGTCGGAGTCGTAGCTCAGTTGGTTAGAGCCTTTGGATCCCCCTCGAATACATGAGGAGGGTCGTGCGTGGGTTCGAGTCCCACCGATTCCAATAAAAAGGTGCCTTTTTTTTTTTCTAAGGGTAGTTCGTCATCATGCAAACGGGGAAACCGTTTCGTTTTCATACGCCTTCCTCTATCTTGGTGGTGGGTCCTTCGGGATGTGGTAAAACCGCGTTTACGGAAAAACTCTTGGTAGACAACCCGGAGTTGTTTGAAAGTCCACCAACCCAAATGCATTATTGTTATGGGGCCTGGCAAGATCGATTTCGAGGCATGCAAGATCAAGGGGTGGTGTTTCACGAAGGGATTCCCGATCATGAGGCCTTAGTGCAATGGTTTCCTCAAGGACAGGGGGTCCTGGTCTTGGATGATTTAATGGACGAAGGGAGTCACGATAAACGCGTGTTGGATTTATTCACCAAACATTCGCATCATCAAGGGGTGACGGTGCTCTACTTGTGCCAAGACATGTTTCCCGTGGGTCGCTATGCTAAAAGTATATCCCGCAATGCCCATTACATCGTGGCGTTCAAGAACCCCCGAGATCAATTAGGGGTACGCAACGTCATGCTTCAATCGTTTCCGACCACGTGGAAAGACACGTTGGAGACGTTTCATCAAGCCACGACACGACCGTATGGGTATTTGGTCTTGGATTTACATCCCGCCTCGTCCGATCAACAACGGGTGTTGAGTCACCTGTTAAAAGACGAAGGATGGACTCGCACCTATCAAAAACGACTATAAAGGCACGACACCCCATTTGAACAGGAAAAAGAGCAACCATGGCCGATGATGATGATGACCGTCAACCTCCGCAATCGTACGATACCGTGTCCCCGGCGGGGGTGGGAGCGGCCAGCGGCAATCAAATGTCCCCAAGGGCCTGGCAAGATTTATTTTGGTCGGGAGACCAAGGCCTTCTCGACGTCGCCCAGGAGGAAATAGGCGACGAACCCCTCTATCGGTTTATGCAATCCATCCCCCCTGTCGGTGTAGATGGTGTGCCCCCTGTGCAGGCCTCTTCCCCTGCTGGGGTAGGAAGTCCAGGAAATCAACCATCTTCTGGTGCTCGAACCCCTGCGACTCCTCCAAGCGTACCCTTGGCAGCGGGTGCTCGAACAGCAACGGGTGCTCGAACAGCAGCGGGTGCTGGGGGTAATGGTAATGGGCGTGGTGGTGGACGTGGTGGACGTGGTGGTGGACGTGGTGGTGGTGCTGGTGGTGGACGTGGTGGTGGTGGTGGTGGTGGTGGTGCTGGTGCTGGACGTGGTGCTGGTGGTGGTGGTGGTGGTGGTGCTGGTGCTGGTGGTGGTGGTGGTGGAGGTGCTGGTGGTGCTGGTGCTGGGGGTGCTGGTGGAGGTGCTGGTGGTGGAGGTGGTGGTGGTGGTGGTGGAGGTGGTGGTGGTGGTGGTGGTGGGGGTCGTCGTGGACGACGACCGAGACGAATACGAGGACGACGACGAAATACCCCCACTTCCCCTTTGACACCGGCCTCTAATCCAGCCACCCCTCGAGGATCTTGGACATCTGGGAGTTCTGGCAGACAGCCTCGTACCTTGCGTCAAGCAGATTTACAACGACGTTTACGTATGCTGTTACAAGATCAAGAACAGTTGGCCCAAGGACGTGAAATTGCTAATGTCACCATGACCAATAGCATTGTGACCAGTTATAAACAAGGAGGAGCACCGAGCGTACAAACCTCGTCGTCCCGTGTTTCGCCGTGAGGATGAAAACCGTCGTGTCGTTATTGAATGGATCGAAACAGCATGGTCTTCCCTTCCCCCCAGAATTATTACAACGCATGGATTCCTTGTATGCCTTTTATCATCAACAATGGTGGTGTTATCGAAAAATGTTGAATCATTACAGATGTATCAATGCCTTGTTCAATGGCATGGCCTTACTCCTGATGGCCGCCGGTATGATTGCGGGCCCCCTTTTGGAAAACAGTACATTGGTAGCGTGTTTGGCGGCCGTGGGGACCGTGGTCAAAGGATGGAATGATTTTAAACAATACCGATTTAAAGTGACCATGAGTCGATTTGCATTTACCACCTATGCCAAAGCCTTGACCGAATTGAAAACCCATGTGCGGGGTATTCCCTTGGAGGATCTGGAACGATTTTTAATCAAGATGCAAACCTTGGATGATACCATTGTGGATTTCACCCCTCCATTACCCAAACGATGTGTCCAAGATTACCATGGTCATTTTGTGTACCAACCCTTGGAAGCCCTATGCTATGTAGATGGATGTCCTCGTCCCTTGAGACCCAAAGAGTATTGGATCCATAAAAAGCCGCTCCCTCCTAGTCCCACACTCTTAGAACCATGGCCGTCCAACGACGACGACGACGCAGAAAAAGGAAACAACGAGGAGGGGCTTTAATGCGTCGCAAACCCCGTTTGGTGGATAAAATTGCCCATGGCATGAGTATGTTTCTATCAGGGCCAGCGCCTGGGTTTGGACTGGCTTTAGGCAAATTAGGGGGTCAAGCCTTGAAAGGTATTACTGATAATGTACAACATGTCCGACGACAACGAGGTGGGGGTTGGTGGTCCGATTTCAAACGCAATACCCGTCAAGGTTATAAAGAGACGCAAGACCTCATCAAACAAGACAAAGCCCTTCAACGTCTATTGACGGGTCGACCATGGTGAGGAGGAGACGACGACGACGCCGTCGTCAACGAGGCGGTTTTTTAAATCTATTGGTCCCCGCCATGGTAGGATTGGGGAAAGCCGCGGCCTTGGAAACGGATAAACGTATAAAACGCACGATTCAAAAAGCCAATCAACGGTATCGTCGTCGTCACCGATAAAGGATGCAACGTCTTCGACGTCAATTCCCGTTTTTACGGTCCATGTTACAAGAAGCCAATGGTTCCAAACGTCAAGAGTTGTTACAACATGCCAATGCCGATCAAATCAATGCTGTGAGTGAACTGGTCTTGAACTTTTTAAAAAACAAGATTCCCGTCACCCCACCCATGCTGGCTAAACTTCAACCCTATAAAAAGGTACTACGTGATTTGGGACGTCGTCGACATTCCGTCAAAAAACGTCGGCAGTGGTTAGTCCGACAAAAAGGACAAGGGTTGTTTCAAGGACTTCACGAGGTGTTATGTCAATGTGTTCGTTAACCCTCCCTACGTGGATGACTCTATTACAAGAGGCCAATCGGGCTACCGACAAGTGGAAAGACGAGTGTCATTATTGGAAGCATAAATATCACCTGTTGTATCGAGAGTACCAACACATCTTGAGGGCCCGTCTTTGTAAGAGTTGCCGTGACCAGGAAGACGGGGAACTTTGCTCCGACTGTAGTCAACGAACATGGACGAAGTGTACATGATTCCCCAAAAGGACTTGGAACAACTCATTCAATATTACAAAGGAGAACTCACCGAAAATGCCTTGTTGAACAAAGCCGCGACGCTCGCCGCCCAAAAACATGTGTTATTAGCCAACCCCCAATTACCTCCAGCCCTGGTCAATGCTCAAACCAAACCGTTGAGTCAAGAATTAATCAAGTTAACCAAACGCATTCGTCAATTTCCTGGCGGGGTGGGGGTTGGTGCCCCGGGTGCCCCGGGTGGTCCACCGGGTGAAGAAGAAGAAGAAGAAGCCGGGGATTTGGTGACGGGACCTGTGGAACAATGGTTGAAGCGCATGATAAAAGGAGGTCCGTCGGCTCCCAAACCCACCATTACCCCTGCTACCAGGGAAGGCGCGAGAGAACCGAGACCTTCTACCAGTCGAGGAGAAGAGAGACCTTCTACCAGTCGAGGGGATAGCCGGACGCGTTTACAAGTCATTCGAGAACAGCGCAAGGCTTTGGAAAAAAAGTTAGCTGAGAGTGGTAAAGGCAAAGGTAAAGGCAAAGGCAAAGGCGTCTCCCGGGAAGTGCAACGATTGAAACCCTTACCCGGTTGGGAAGATTGGACCAAAACCAAACAGCCCCGACGGAGACGTTTGCAATACGACAGTGAATAAACATGCCCACCCAGAGGAGGAGAAGGGGTATTAAACGGAAACGCCCCCAACGAGGAGGGGCCTTGGATGTCCAAAAATGGATTGCGAAAACGGGGAAGGAATTTCATTGGCCCGGTTATCAGTACATGGGCCCTGGCACCCATTTGGCTAAACGTCTGAAACGTGGGGATCCCGGGATCAATCGCTTGGACCAGATTGCTAAGCAACACGACATTGATTACAGTCGTGCCAAGAATTTGCAAGATAAATGGAAAGCCGATACCAAGATGATCCAAGCGATTGATCGATTACCCGGCAAGAAAAACAAGACCGAACGGGTGGTCAAGAAAATCATGCAAGCCAAGAAACGTTTGAAATTGTAATCATTTAATAACATAATCATCACATGTTGAGTAAAAATAAAAGCAAATGAAAATGTCACATTGTTATTCTGCAGTTCGGTAGTCTCAAGCAGGATTGGCGAGACAAAACCCATTGTGGTGTAGACACTCCTGATAAAAAAAAATAAAAAACAATGTCACTTTTGTCATTTTGATTGATGAGTTGTCACAAATACGAATGTTATGCCATGACACGGATGTTCTTCCAAAATACTGAGACGATTCTGCCAAAAATACAAAAGACGAGGAGGGGTTAACTGACAAAGTCATCCAAATCAAATTCCTCCTCCATCATGTCATTTACAAAGTCAAACAAAGACTCGTCCGATGACAAGTCATCGAGTAAATTGTCTAAAAATCCTTTCCCCTCGTCCCACATGTCACAAGAAGATTCGTCACCTACGGAATGATCCTGGGGATGAACGACCCCTGAATCCATGTCCATGAGGGTACCAGGTTGAACCACAGAATCCTCAGGGCTGGGCGACAGGGTATGGCAAAAGTCCGACATAAAATCCTCCACCGTGACCGTTAATTTGAGGGGCCCTAAGGCTTGGCGTTTCTCCTCCGTTCTCTTTTGAACCATGGCCCTTGTGAGGGCAGCGGCCTCACGCTTTCTCGCGTTGTATTGTTGCTGCCACTGCCGACCTGCTTTCGAACGGTAGTATTCTCTTTTATAGGCCCGGAGTCGTTCTACATTCAGGGCATAGTACTGTTTCTGGTAGGCTGCTATTCGATCGCGGTGTCTGGCCCGGTACCTATTACTCTCAGCCCGTCGCTGCGCCCGTCGTCGGGCTTCTTTGGCACGGAGCTTGGCCACTTGCTGGTAAACGTCGTCCTCAACGCTTACCGGGGGGTTACCTTTTGCCTTTCTGGCCTTGCGCCTGGCTCTGCTAGCCTTTTGCTGCGCCCGTCGTCGCTCTTGTTTCGCCCTGAGCTCTGCTAATTCTGCCAGGATGTCATCGTCGTCTGAGTCGCTGTCGTTAAGGTCATTGTCGTTTGAGTCGCTGTCGTTAAGGTCATTGTCGTTAAGGTCATTGTCGTTTGAGTCGCTGTCGTTAAGGTCATTGTCGTCGTTAAGGTCATCGTCGTTGTTTTCTTGGTAATTCACCGGGGGTCTGCGACGGTGACTGCGGCGGACCTCTCTTTCGGGAGACCTCGGGCGAGGGGGGCGGTGCTGGTGGGGATCTCCGGGGCCACCCATCAGGCGCTGGTGGGGGTGTCCGGGGCCTCTTGAACTGGTGGTGCCAGTTGGTCCAGCAGAAGTCGAGGCCCCGGATGTACCACGCGGTGGTAATTTGCGGGTAACAGCCCGGGTTCCAGTGCTGTTCAATGTACGTGTGGCGTGCTGCTTGGGCTGCTTGGGCGAGCAGCCTCCTTTTCCTCCTTTCTTCCAACAGCGCTTCCCCAAACTCTCGGATGTCTCCGTCCTCGAGCCTCCACTCCTTAACCTCATTTAAAATTTCTTCGACTTCAAACTTCTCGAACTTGTTCAACAGGTCGTCTACACTAGAGTCCATTTTGAGATGACTGACCTCGAGGGGCGATCTGTTTTATAGTCTCTCATTCGTTCCCGTGATGCACCAGGGGTCCTAACTAGAGAGGGGGGAGGGGGGTCCCCCCACCCCGTCCCTCCCCTCCCTAGGGCACCCCCTCTCTAGTGGGGCACCCTGTTTAGTGATTGGCTCCCCTAGGCATCCCGTGCTCTGTTTGGTCATCCTCACCTAGAGAAACCACAATACTTTGCGTGGAACCCCCCTTAGAGAGACCACAATACTTTGCGTGGAACCCCCCTTAGAGAGACCACAATACTTTGCGTGGATCTCTATAAAAACAGAGCCCCGATCTCCAGTGAGTTCATCTGATAATGTCCACTCAAGAAGGGCCAAGCTCAGAAGACGCCACACATTCCTGTGGGGGATCTTTGATTTGCACCGAAAACATGGTGGACAGTGACGAGGATGATTTGATCTGCCCCGAACTCCTGGATGACGATGATGATCAAGACTATCATGATTTGATGGATCATTTGGAACGGCAACAGGCGTTTCAAACCCAACTCCTTCAACAAAGTGGCGGAGGATTGGATACCAGTGAAGAGGGTGTCTTCGACTTTGAACTCGAACCTTTTGTGAATCGGAAGAGTGATCGCATGGGGGTACAAGAACGTCATTTCAAGACCCAGTTACGCCAAAGGGGGAACTTGATACCAGGTCAAAATATAACCCAAGCTCTGCAAGATGGATTACGTCGAGCCGTCGATCAAGTGTTAACCACCACCCCCGACCTCCACGATCAAGATCGACTCTACTTTACCATAGCATCCGATCGCTTGCACAATAATTTTCAGGGGTGGGGATTACGTGCCGGTGAATGGCGTCGAGACACAGAACGGGTGGAAGCGCTGTTCCAACGTTTAGCCCAAGCCCTCAACAGCAACGAACAATTTGAAATGGATGACTCCTTTCAAGTCTCCATCACTCAAGTTCATCATGCTCCTCAAGGCACCGGCAAACCCCGTCGTGGGAAACCAGGGCATCCTACCATGACCATGTTAACGGCCAACAAAAAATCGGTCATCCGCATCCAAAATGATGATGAGCTCTGTTGTGCCAGAGCCCTCGTGGTCGCCAAAGCTCGCGTGGACCAACACCCAAAAGAGAAAGCCATTCGACAAGGAAAGTCCCTGCAGAGAACCCTAGCTCTGGACCTCCAGAATGAAGCCAAGGTACCCTTGGGTCCTTGCAGCTATGACGCCTTAACGGCTTTCAGCAAGGCTCCGTCCCTCACCGGTTACCAGATCATCCTGGTGGATGCGCCGCGATCGTTCCACATCACCACGTTTGGACCCCTTTCTGACAAACAACTGATCCTGTTGCACAACCAAGACCATTATGATGTCATCACCAAATTGCCGGGATTTTTCGGGTCCAGTTATGTGTGTGCGGATTGTTGGAAACCCTATGACAATGAGGGGATGCATCGATGCACCAAGACCAAGTTGTGTGGGGCCTGTCGACAGAAAGATTGTCCAGACTTTCAAAAGGCTTACCCCCGACACCTGAAAGCCACTCAACGTTGCGAGTCGTGTCATCGGGACTTTTTTGGACCCACGTGTTTCGAAGCCCATTCCAGCAAGACCCATGCGGGCAAACCCGTCACGGGCCTCCAGACCTCCGTGTGCTCTCAACGACACCGATGCGATAAATGCTATCAACAAAATGTGGGCTTGTCCCGCATTCAACGTCACCTTTGTAAGCACGTGGATTGCCCGTCTTGTCATCAGTACGTCGACGCTGACGACCACCGTTGTTTTATACAAAGAGCCCCCAAACCTCAAGACCAAAAGAAGAAGAGAAAGAGGACCCGTCAAAAAGGTCCTGGCGCCAAACGAGGTGCCGCCGCCGCCGCCGCCGCCGCCGCGGAACCCCATGCCTCCTCCGAGGACGAGGACGAGCAAGACCTGCCTCCCTTACACGTCTTCTTTGATATCGAAGCCATGCAACCCTGGGGAAAACACATTGCCAATCTCGTCGTGGCCGAAACCGAAGACAACGATGAACCCAAACCTTTCCCAGGTTCCACCTGTATCCGTGACTTTCTGGAATGGCTGGATGCCTTGACCCTCCACGATACCCGTCAAGTCAACGTCATCGCTCATAATTTTCAAGGGTACGATGGGTACTTTATCATCCAAGAATACTATGGGGAGAACCGCATCGTCCAACAACTCCGCAACGGATGTAAACTGTTAGAGATCAAACATGACCGCATCCGGTTCATTGATTCCATGAGTTTCTTCCAGATGCCCCTCTCCGCGTTTCCCGAAACCTTTGGCTTGACAGAACTCTGCAAAGGCTATTTCCCCCACAAGTTCAACGTACCCGGCGATGAGTATCAAAACTACGTGGGCATCCTCCCCTCACGCGATTACTACATGCCTGAGAGCATGACACTCGAAGGAAGACAAGCCTTTGAAACCTGGCATCAACAACAACGCGACCAGGGGGTGGTGTTTCATTTTCAACAAGAGTTATTGGCCTATTGCAGTTCCGATGTACGACTCCTCAAACAAGGATGTCTGACTTTCAAACGCATGTTTGAAGACTTAACAGGCTTCAATCCCTTCGATCACGTCACCATTGCCTCCGCTTGTAATCGAGATTTACGTATGAACCGGATGATCCCCAACAGTATTGCCAGCGAACCCACCGGTCCTAACGGGTGGAGAACTAACAACATCAACCACTCCCTCCCAGCCCTTCACTGGTTAACCTGGTGCGATCACCAACTACGTCAACGGGCCCTCCAAGATCTCAACCCCAACGATCTACTGACCAGTGTCAATCCAAAGCCTCAGTACATCCAACATGCCCGAAATCAAGGCGAGTATAAGATCCCCGGGACCAACATCCATGTGGATGGTTATTGCCCCGACACCCACACCGTCTACGAATTTCAAGGCTGTTTCACCCACGGATGCCCTACCTGTTATCCCCATCGCTACGAAAAACATCCCCGCAACTATGATCGAACCATGCAGGACCTCTATGACGTCACCCAAAACAAAGTCCAAAAGCTTACCGACCAAGGATACAACGTCATTCAAATGTGGGGATGCCAATGGGACCACCACCGAGACACCCACCCAGAGATCAACTCCTTCGTCCGGGAACTCAACTTTATCCAACCTCTTGAACCTCGAGAGGCTTTCTGTGGAGGGCGTACCAATGCCATTAAACTGTACCATCAGATCACCCCTGGCCAAAAAATTCACTACATCGATGTCACCTCCTTGTACCCGTGGGTCAACAAGAAGTCCACCTACCCCAAAGGACATCCCACCATCGTTTCTCAACCGGGTCACACGGACATACACCAGTACTTTGGGCTCATTCAATGTAAAGTCCTGCCTCCCCGTGAATTGTACCATCCCGTGCTGCCTTACCGTCATGACAACAAACTGCTCTTTCCACTCTGTGCCCGTTGTGTGGAAGAAGAAATGGACAAACCTCTTTTGGACAGATCCTATCATTGTCCACACACTGACGAACAACGTGCCCTCACCAGTACCTGGTGCACCCCAGAGTTGTATAAAGCCGTGGAATTCGGGTACCAAGTCCAATACATCTACGAAGCTTGGCATTTTGAAGAGACCTGTGAGGGCCTCTTCGCCGATTATGTTAACACCTGGCTGAAAATCAAACAAGAAGCTAGTGGGTGGCCTAAGGATGTCACGACAGAAGAAGAAAAGCAACGTTACATCGAAGAGTACTTCCTGCATGAAGGCATCCAGTTAGAATACAACAACATCAAGAAGAACCCGGGCCTGCGTACCCTAGCTAAGCTCATGCTCAACTCCATGTGGGGTAAGTTTGGACAACGCCTCAACAAAACCCAAATTCAAGCCTTTGATGACCCCCATGCCTTCCACTGTTTCTTAGATAGTGATGCGTTAGACGTACGCCACGTGTCAGTCGTCACCGACCAAATGGTAGAAGTCCACTACCAAAACCAAAAAGAGGACATCCGCGTCTCACCCAACCTCAACATTTTTGTGGCCTGCTTCACTACCTGCCACGCCCGCCTTAAATTGTATGACACCCTGCAAGCCTTAGGGGAAAGAGTCCTCTATTTTGACACCGGCTCCGTCATCTACCTGGAGGAAACACCCACTCAAATCAAACCTGTCTTGGGTTCCTATCTTGGGGACTTCGCCTCCGAATTAGCTAAGGATGAATACATTCAAGAATTTGTCAGTGGAGGACCCAAGAACTATGGGTATACTACGAATAAAGGAAAAGTGGAATGCAAGGTCAGAGGCTTCCGACTCAACAGCGAAGGACACACCCAGCTGAATTATGACATCATGCGTCAAAATGTCAAGGACGAAATCAAGAAACCTCTTCCCAACCCACGGGAAATACAAGTAACAAAATCCCATCAAATTGTTCGCAATCCATCCAATTACACCTTACTGACTGAACCCCAACATAAATGGTACAAGTTGGTCTATGACAAACGAGTCATTGATCCCAACACCTTCAAGACCTACCCCTATGGCTACCAGTGAAAACCCCAACAAGATCGTCGATTGTCATGAACATTAAGGAACCCTCATATCAAATAGGAACTCAAAGGAGTTATTGTAAAACAAATCAATAAAAATGTCATTTATTTATTTTGTCTTGTTTTCAAGGACCACCCCCGTTCCCCCAATTGGACTTTGGACTTTGCGCCCGCGTTTTCTCAGCGGTTTTACTTCCCCTTGAGCCCACGATCCCTTTTTCACACTCGCCAGCGGTTTCCCATTCTAAATCACGTGACTTCCGGTTCCCATGAGCCCACGATCCTTTTTTTCCACTGGTCAGCGGTTTCCCTTTCCAAATCACGTGACTTCCGGTTCCCATGAGCCCGCGATCCTTTTTTACCCACTGGTCAGCGATTTCCCCCACCGGAAGTTCCTCTAGTCACGTGATCGCTCTCGACCAATCAGAAGCCAGCCTGAGGGCCAAACGGGCGGAGTTTACTACTTGTTTCAATACAGATTATTTTCGGGGGATCATACCTTATTCTTAAAATCAGCTCTCAGACAGTCTTCATCTTGTTGGATCAACCGTGAGCTATAGGAAACATGGTTTTTTGTTCTCACTGAACGTTCTCTCAAGCAAACAGCGATAAAATATGTGGACGATTCAATAAAACTATCACCATACTGTCACTTCTGCTGTCCTGTTTCTTTGATTTCTACGCCACCTTCTGCAAATATCCCTGTTTCTCCCCGATTTTCGATGTTTTTACTGCCCGCTATTTTGAAAAAACACTGCCTCGTTCCCAGTTCTACGCAGCTAATTAGAAAACCCTTCTAAGGCCGCTCTAAAGCCCCTTGGTACTAAGCGCTGGGGCCGTTGCTAAGAGATTTGTGCCATTGGCCAATCTTAGGGCCGAAAGACAATCGCTATTGTTTTTCAAATTCGTCTTCAGCTGGTAAGAGTAAAAACCCGTTTTCCAGTTCATTAACAGAACCTAAAAGGAATTGTAACTTTTTTGTCCGTTGCACGAAGACGTTCCATATATGGAACCCCGTCGTGCAATGTTCTTACGAGCTCATAACCATAACCTGGAAAAAGATGGCCTACCCAGGGGCTTTAGATCGGCTTTAGGAGGTTTTCTAGTTAGCTTCGTAGAAGTGGGAACGAGTGTTTTTTTCAAAATGACGGGCGGTAAAAAAAAGCATATCGAACTCACCGAAGAATCGGGGAGAAACAGGCCTAGGGATATTTGCAGAAGGTGGTGAAGAAATCAAAGACATAGGACAGCAGAACTGATGGTATGGTGATAGTTTTACTGAATCGTCGACATATTTCATCTCTGTTTGCTTGAAGCAACGTTCGGTGAGAACTCAAAATCTACGTTTCCTATAGCTCATGGATCAACGTAAAATTTGCAACACTTGTTGGTTTTGGATTGAGCTTTAGCGTGGTTTTAATTTGGTGAAAATCGGTATTTCCATGACTACGATAAACAGTAAAATTGAAATTTTGCGCGATCGAGATTTCACTTTGAAAAGCAAATACGAACAACTTAAAACGTGGTGTATGGCAAACAAAATACACAAGAACAAGAATATTCTGTGCGTTTGTTTTGAAGTAAATCGAAAAACATTTTCAACCTTAGTTTTTGCTAATTATAGTAAATGCACCGAAAAATTATCAATGCTTTGATAAAATGGCTAGAAAATACTGTTAAAATGTGTCTTTTACTTACTATTTTACGCCTAGAATGTTTTGTTGAAACTGGTGTTCGCGATCTCAAGAACGTACTGTTTTTCGAAGATCATTCGCGTAATCATTTTGTGGTAATTTTTGAATTTGAGCGCTTTTGTAAAAATCTTAAGAACGGTTCGATAGATTTTTTAAAAACATTTCAGACGCGTGCTTGACGATGTTACCAATTTTAGTATTGAGTCTTGTTAACATTGATTCACTGGAACACTTTTAGATTTAACGTTAAAGAGGACGTATGAACGGACGGAAAAGCTTGCGTTGCATATTCACAGTTTGCAAGCAAATGCTAATATATTCAAACTATTGCGTAATTCATTGCTTCTGATTTTTATCAGGTTTCTTTGTTCTTTGTTGCTCTGTAGATTGCAACGGAAAGTAAAAATCACGGAGGAATGCATTGCGCATTACTTTGAATATATTAGCATTTACTTTAATAATGAAATAAAATAAACTCATAATACAAAGGACTTCATAGTCTGCGTTCGGCTTAAGGCATGACAAAATAATTTCCCAGTAACACCCCAATTCAGCCTCTCTTTGTCGTCCTTTCCAAGGAGAATCCGCGGTCAAATAAAAAAAAAAAAAAAGGGACATACCATTTTACCATACCATATCTTATCTGTAATGTTAACCCCATTTTAAACTAGAACAAACGTTACAAGCCACAATAACTAAAAATTAAAATCGTGAAAAACCCACGCTTCCCTACCATAGTTTGTAGGGACAGGATTGTGAGAAAAAATTTTAACTCTGTTTCTTGAAAGAAATCAGCATAGCAATGTCGACCAAAAAAGTATAGCATTATGTTTGCATTTAAGTATTGAATTCAACTTACCTTACTTTGCATTGGCAAAACTTCAGAAGAATGCTTCACAATGATGCCAAAACCAACGGCGGTGTTAATTAAAATAACTTGTGATCTGCTGTGTAAATCGAACTTCACTCATTACACTGATTGGTGCGTTTTCACTGTTTGTATAAACCAGGCCTTTGAAAAACATCGATTATATTTACACCTCGCTCTTACGTATAAAAGTATTTCGTTTTGCACGCTAAACAACGCCTCTAAGAAGGTCAAATTTGCCGTGAAGTAAGAGTGGTATTTCACACTGTCAGCAAGTCTAAAGGGACTTTGAATCTGCGATTCTTTCGGCGAAATATAATTGTTACCGTTTTTTCTTTTGTTTTATTAATTGTTTTAATATCAATAGAAATCTTTTTTAAACAATAAATATTGGAATTCATTAATGAATCAGCAACCAGGTGATGGACATCGACATCTTATTTTTCATAACGATGTTACTGGATTTTAGTGCAGTTAGGAAGAAGGAGGAAAAGAAATGAATATATGGTATTGTTTAAAAAAAGCCTTGTTCTCAAAAATATCACTACAGAAACAATTGTTTGACAATTAGTCAAGGTAAAGTTTGTTATATAAAACGTAAATTATAAACGTGAAATCGATTCTTTTACATTCTTGATTTAACCTACTTCAACTAACGAGGACTGCTTAATAAACTGATAAATTCTGAGGTTATTTTCTGGTAACAGTGTCTATTTAACTACGTATACGGTTCCATAGAAAGCCTCTGGATTATGAGAACTGTATTTAAAAAAAGGGGGGGTATCGTTTATCACAGTAGATCAATATAAGTGTACTATCTTTTGTGTCACGATGTGATCACTAGAGCTGTAGTTGTAGGTAATTTTGATATCTGTAATTTGGTAAAATAGCCGTTCTTTCACAGTCTAGCCTGTGTACGGCCGAACCCTTATTTACCTTCCTTTTACACAGTGCACCAAATGTGTCAACTGACCTTGACAATATATGCTAATCACAAGTTAAGAGTAAAAATAGATTACTAGCTTAAGGAGAATAAGCCATCTACCGTTGAATGAAAATCTTTTTAACTTTACACGTTCCGTGAATAGGTGAGTTTAAAGTTTCTGCCTCGACTGCAACAGCATTTTGTCGATTGGATTCTTACTTTGACAATTCCAAATCAACCTCTGGATGCTCTTGAATTCTAAAGGTAATACGATGTGACTTCAGTTTTGAGAGTGCAAAATCTTCGAAATTTTTTTTTTTCAGGGCTTAAAATTTCCTGAAGAAAACTGTTAAAACTCTCTCGTTTTTTTAATTGTCTGCTTCAAAAAACCCTGGAATTTAAAGAGGAGCTGCTAGGGACTTCCAAATATCATGTCAGCTGCGTATATGTAACAATTATTCCACTAGGACCCGCTGGTTATCGAATGATAGATAGTTGGTTATAATTATTTGGTATCCGGCAAGCCCGAGTAGAATAATTGTTTTATTAAAAACTCAACCACTTATTATTATAAAATCAAGAAAGGAAGAAAGAAATAAGAATGAGAAAAGAGATAAATAGGCAACAAAAATCGATCACCTGATTAAACGAAAAATTAAGGCGCCAAAACTTTTCAGTGTTTTAGCATTGTTTGTAAAGCTGAATGAATCGAATGTATTCAATGAAAATGCGTTGAAGTGAGCGAACTCGAGCAAGTTCTAGGTGCAGACAGAATGGTTAAAACAACACTCAAACAACTTGGAAAGCGATTCGACTTCTTTAAAAATCCGATTTGTATCTGAACATCAATTTGGCACTGTTGTGACACAGAACTGCAACAATTGCAGGTAAAGCAGTTTCAATTTTGCTGTCTGGTTTAGCGAAAAAAATGACGCCCTGATTTTACTCGCCATTAATAGTCGACAGTTTTTTACTAAACACTTCTCTCTTTTTCTTCTGCATTTTATTTTATGTCTTGTCGTGACATTTTGGAGTAGAAAGCCTTCCTGATAAAACACACTGCATGTAAAATTGTAATGATCGACGTGACGATGAAAGAAATTAACTGTAAACACAACGCTAAATGCTTAAATCGTTATTTTTCACAGTTTCTCTCGGTGTCTTCCTAGAAATCGAGCACTCCAGAACAATTTCAGTGATTGGTGTCTTAGTGTTGGAATTTCTTCTTGATTTAAATTGGCTACAAAGTGATTTTTTCAGTCCATATTTCTTGCCGGGTTGCTTGCGGAAAAAAAAAACAGTTTTAGCTGATTAATTGTTGTTGAGGGATCACTGACCATATTTGGTCGCAGCAGGTGTATGAGCTGATAACCTACCTCCGTTAAGCCAATCAAAATGCTAGAAATCTTATATACCTAGTCCAGTTTTTAATAATGCTGAATATCTCTCATGTACAAATGGCAGATATCTAGGGCTTCCCGACCAAATATGGGCATAGTGAAAACGACACATAAACTTGTACACATGAGCACATAAACCTACAGGGCACTTCGACACATAAATCTACAGGGCACTTCGACATTGCTGATCCTAGCAGTATGCAGGAAGCGTGTCACCACGAACTCAGTAAATATGACCTACGCTCGCCACGAGTCTCCCAGTAGCTCACTGGTTAGAGCGTCCGACCGGTGTACGGAAGGTCATGGGTTCGATTCCCGTCGGGGACTCAGATTTTTTGTTTGTCCCACGCTTGCGACATGCTGAATATTCTATCTTTTCTTATTTCTTCTCCGAGCTTAAAATTCACCATCTTTCTTTATTTATCACCTACAGGGCACTTCGATATTGCTGATCCTAGCAGTATGCAGGACGCGTGTCACCACGAACTCAGTAAATATGACCTATGCTCGCCACGAGTCTCCCAGTAGCTCAGTTAGAACGTCCCACCGGTGTACGGAAGGTCATGGGTTCGATTCCCGTCGGGGACTCAGATTTTTTGTTTGTCTCACGCTCGCGACATGTTGACTTAGGGGCAGTTTACATGACACCAGAATGAGTCTGTAGCTACCAGAACGAGTTCATCCCAACCCCCATATATCTCCCTGTATTTGTTTACATGGTACAGGCCCCAAATTTTGTACCAGAACAAGGCATACAAGAAAGAGTTCTTTTCAGTTGTTGTACTAGTATGACAATCTCATTCCGGTACCACATCCCGCACTGGTATCAACTGAGTGAATCGAATATGAACTTCATCTCGATATAAAACCACTGACCGTGTAGTCTGGGGCAATTGGCGCGCTCATAACTCATTCCAACGTTTTTTTGTCCATTCTTTGGACAAATCTGTAATGCCTGGCTTTATCCAACGCCCTCTACCTTTCCTTGCTCTTTTATTGGTGAATATATTGAAAGGAAGCATGGAAAAAATTTGAACCGAGTGCCACAACATTTGATTATTTTTTTCTGCTTAGCCCAGAGAAGTAATCCAATCGTTGTGTTGTTTGGTAAGCAAGCGGATATTATCGCTAACAAGCAAAAAAAAAAAATTTACGTGAAACCTGCGTCATCTTTCACTAATCTGTGATCGAGGTAGTGTGCCGACACGAAAACGAGAGGGCTCAACCGGGTATTTTTGTCATATGAACGTGGTACGAAGTTCATTTTTATACTGGTAGGAAAAAAACACATTTTGGTATCATGTAAACGGCCTCTCTCGTGGCAAATCTATCCTGGTTCAACCGTCGGTAAAAAGAAAATATTTATGCAGTCAAACCTTCTTGAGACGGACGCTGGACAAATCCTGTCCTTAGTTCTGTTATGTAACATTTAAAAGTCAAGTTGACACAAAAGAGATCTTCGTTTAGAAGAATTTTAAGAACGGTCATGGGCCAAGTTATATAAAGCAACTTAATATTAAGTGCGAATTTCTGCAACATTTCCTGCGTTCCGGAGGAATTTTCTTCCACACTATAATGGATAAATCGGCCAAAGGCGGATTAAAGTGTACGGGAAACACAATAAAGGTACGCGGAAAAATCCTCCGGAAAACAGAAAAAGTTGCAGAGATTCCCAAAGAATCTTAACCGGGCCCTGAACACTATTTTGCAAAGCCAGGAGAACATAACGCAACATACGGTGTTTACATGTTAGTCCAATGTGGAATGATTACAAAAAAATGACTTATAAGTTAATTTACATCTACAAACTGAACAATTCAAGAACGATTCCAAAGATCAAACAAATTAGAGGGATGTTTCCATATCTTCAAATGGCGTTCACAACAGCAGCACTACTCTGTGTTTGTATGTAAGGTGGGTTTTGCCTGTTTTCGTAGCTTCAGCACTGTCGTTTATTGAAACACGTGATCGTAAAAGAGCAACTTAACCTACTGAAGAAGCGGCTTTGTTCGCAGGCTATAAAAAAGCGTCTAACCCCTTATTGTAATACGGTACAGTAAATGAAAAAGAAATTTGTACTGCACTTAATCTAGTTGACTCGAAGTTAACTTTAATGTTATGTTATGTTATGTTATGTTATGTTATGTTGTGTTATGTTATGTTATTTAACAATTATCCTGCGAAATCGCGCGGAATATCACCTGATACTTAAATCAGGGGATATTCCGCAAGATTGAGCAGGATAATTGTTTTATTATTCAACAAATTCTCATCGACTACCATTTTCAGAACGAGAAAAACTATGGTTCTATGATGAAAACGCTAAAAGCTAGCAACACATAATAAAAATCAAAACAGAACTTCAAGAAATCGAAGTTTACTACTGTTCACTTAAAAAGACTTATTTACAAACTCATGTTTGGAAATGATAAGACAAATTAAAAAAAATATTGCTACCTTACCGAGAATAAGTCCTCTTCCTGTGAATTAAAATCTTTTCAACTTTACAACTTTCCGTGAACAAGTGTGCTGCTTCGTTTGCAATAGCATTTTCTTGGTTGAGTTCTCACTATGAAAATTCTGGATATCTTTGTGAGCTGAAGCAAATACTTGTTGACTTTTTGAGAGCATTTAATCGTGGGAAGTTTCTTCCAGGGAGTTAAAATTTCCGGAGAACACTGCTAAAACTGCCTGGCTTTTCAAAATGGCCGCCAAACAAGCAATGAAAGAAAAGCTGCAGTGCACTTCCAAATATGGTCATTTACGTATATCGCAGGATATCTGTCATGTACGGATGACAGATATTGAGGGCTTCCTTACCATATATGGGCATAGTGACAATTTGTTGAATAATAAGTTATGTTATGTTACGATATATGTTATGTTATGTTATGTAATGTAATGTTATGTCATGTTATGTTATGTTATGTTATGTTATGTTACGATATATGTTATGTTATGTTATGTAATGTAATGTTATGTCATGTTATGTTATGTTATGTTATGTTATGTTATGTTATGTTATGTTATGTTATGTTATGTTATGTTATGCAGGCCCGTAACCAGGATTTTATGCGGAGGGATGCTAACGAGGCCAAAGTGGACCAAACTACTGAAATGTATTTCCGTTTATTTAGGAAAGTAGCAATACATACAGGAGAATTGTAACGGCAAAGTACACGGTGGGAACTGAATATTACATTTGACGAATCATTGTTTGAATAAAGTTATAAACGACTAATTTTACCACGTAAAATGATATCAAAATAGTGCGGGGCTAATCCTTCAGGATTGTTCCGAGCTCCAGCCTCCGTGGGTGTTTGGTGGCAAACAAATTTACCACCTCATCCAAATCAATTCTAACTTGATAATAGGTAAACCTGCGTGTCTGCACGCAGGCTAATAATGGATGTGCATTTGTGCTAGGGACGACAGCCTTTCTTGGCCCATGCAAATTTGTCATGGATAGCTGTTATCTGCAGAGCCGCTAAGAAGTTGCCTGTTTTCCCACTACTCTCACCGTTCAAGACTTCGTTATCTCCACGCAGGGCAATCCACTGTCGACCACAGAAAAGAATGGCTTCTGAAACACATTTAACGATGTGCCTATTTCTGATAATAATTCTTCCTCTTCTCGTCGTCTAATCGGTTGTTTACGTTTTGCTCTGGGTTTTCAACAGAATCCTGAGGAAGGATTCTGTGGGAAACATTGCGTCGTGGTGCTACTTACTTCATTTGCTCATGTCTTTTTGCCTTTTCTTGAAGCTTATGCCAGTTTATGAAAGGCCTGTTAACAATAGCGCCCTTATCTTTAATGCAATGTATAGGTATCATGAAAGTACAATGTTTACAGAATTCTCCTTCTACTGAAGGGCTGTAGACCATCCGTGGGTACTCACTGAGGTATCGTGACTGAAACCCTCTTCGGCACAGATGAAGAAATCGCATTGGAAATTTGTAGTTAATCGATGGCACAAAAATACTTTTAACCAAGTGGTATTTCTGACCAACTGGCAGCTTATTTGCGGAAGAACCAAATTCCTCAGAGTTCATCGAATTCTTACCGATGTCATTGTTTCTTGTTGCATCACTGCTTCTAAGTGATGCCGCGTTAGATTGCCATCAGTATTCTCAGGTACTGGAGCTTGCGCAGTCTCTACAATTTAATTAACAGTGCGCAATTGATCGGCTTATCATACAATATTGGCATCAGGAAATGACGATAAGAGACCAGCATTGACATAAAATGTATTCTGAGCGACTGGAAGATCTAGCTAGCTGCAGCCTTCCTCTTTCTGTTTTCCTGTTCTCTCCTACCCATAAGGTATTACACAAAAAACTGATTTTGCATCTTCAGGTGTTCATGCACTCGTACAAATAGAGAATACTACCCGACGCGTTAGCAGACGTATCTGACAAAAATCGTGAGATCCCTCCCTTGTCATTGGCTCGCTCGTCTAAACTCCCGTCATCCATTTAGATAAGCTGGGACATCTTTGCGCTCATTGAAATGTTCTGGGTGGCTCGGGCTACTAGAGTGCAGCTAGTTTTAGTTTACTAGTGAATACATTATTGCTATTTCCACTGATTGGTTTTAGTTTTAAAGATTTACTAGTATACTTCAGTTTAACCGACTGTACTCCTTAGCTTGGACATCGAGTATCAAAATGTGCACCCTTGGGGCCTGTGGGGGGGGGGGGGTGCGAACGCACTCCATGCACCCCCTCTGGTTACGGGCCTGTTATGTTATGTTATGTTATGTTATGTTATGTTATGTTATGTTATGTTATGTTATGTTATGTTAAGTTATGTAGTTATGCTATGTTATTAAACACAGTATCGATTCTACAGTTCTACAGTGCAAATCATTATGCAGTATGTTCGGTTTTCTTTTATACAACCATCTAATTTCTACAGACCACACTCGCATCCTCGCCGTGGCTGCAGTTCTCTATTCCCCAGCCATTATGAGCGTAGTGAAATAATGAAGCCTCCCCACCCTGGCAAGCAATATTATCCATCCAGGTAGGACCAGATCCCTGACCATATGCTGCACAGCAAGGAGCAGATGAAGCGCTGGAGAAACCAAGCTGCCTACACACCACGTTAGCATCGTTTATATCCCAAGCATCATAGCAAATTGTGCCCCACTTATTATCATATAGAAGATCTCTTCTCTTCCAGCTGATGGCGTACCACCCCTCAGACGGATTGATACAGATGCCACAGCTAATGGTGAATAATTTTTTTTTAATAAACAAGTCACTTATTTATTTACAGACAAATGGAAAACAAAAGTTGGAAAAAAAAGTTACATAAGTTACATTACAATACAAAAAGGAATACAAATTTGTCACTACGATCCCGTGGAGGAGTTTATATTGAAATTCCTTTCGCTTATTATCCTTAAACAACTTTGGGACCACTCTAAAAATTCCCCTCCACCCTTCTCTATCTATTGCAAAATCTTTGCTCCATCTTTCCGGACCTGTAGGAAGTGTCTGGTTTTTCTTGACAAGGAGCAGGCGATAATATTCTCTTGCCTTCAATTTTTGCAAGTCAATTTGAGTAGCCTTGTCTAGTTCAAATAAAGCCCAGTTTTCACAACCGTTCGGCATCGGATTTTGCCCAGGGTTTCGTGCTTTGTGTTTTAGATAGGCAGGAATTGCGTTTATAGTTTGATAAAATTCGAGAAAATTTGATCTGCAACGATATTTCATTTGAAATTCCTTATGGGTCAAGTATTGACCATCTTCATTTAAAAGCTTCTGGATAGTATAGATACCCTTGTTAAACCATTCCTTCAAAAAGACGGGCTTTCCATCGACTAAAATTTGCCTATTGTTAAAAAGAATGGTGTCACTTCCTTGATCGTAATTGTACAAAGTCTTAATCTCATCAAAAGCAATGAGTATATGTCCTTGTAAAAAGTTGGGATGTGTCCTAAATACTTGACGTCGTAGTCATCGAAGCAAAAAATTAAGGCCTCCCTGTTTGCTAAAGAAGTGATCTGGAATTGTTTTCCAGCTACTTTTTTCACTAAACAGAAGTCTCCGAATCCAGGCTAATCGTAGCGATTTTATCGTCAATTCTATGTCAACCCATTTCATCCCTAGTGGTTTAGTCTTATTGTTAAACCATTTTCCAAGCCAGATAGCTTTTGTTTTCTCTACATTTACCACCAATCCGGAGAACTCACCAAAAACCCTCACTATTTCCAGGGCGTTTTCTACTGATGTCAAATCAGCACAGAACAGGTTGGTATCGTCTGCAAACCGACTTAAGACAATTTCAGAGCCGAAAATGCGGATACCCTTCACTGTTGGAGTCTCGCGTATTTTACTTGCCAATATTTCTGCTACCAGGATAAACAGGTACGGTGACAGTGGACAGCCTTGTCTAACACCCCTCGAGGGCTGAAACCATTTGGTTGAATATCCGTTGTTCAGAACTACACTTTCGATGTCCGTGTAGAAAACTCTAATCCACCTCCTAATACTATCTCCAAAATTAAATTTTTGGAGAGAATTTTGAATACAAGACCATACCAGAGAGTCAAAGGCCTTCTTTAAAATCGATTGATATAAGAATACCAGGAATATTTTGAATTTTCGTTTGTGCCGTCATGTCCTTAATCAGCCTTATATTCTCCCCGATATTTCTCTCTTTGATGAAACCTGTTTGGTCAGGGTGAACTAATTTTGGTAGCATTGGCTCAATTCTTCTCGCTATGGCCTTAAATTTGATGCGATCTTATAGTCCACATTCAATAAAGTGATTGTTCTCCAGTTTTTCAAGAGTTGCAGATCAGTGTCCTCTTTAGGCAGAACAGTTATTATACCTCTGCGTTGGGAGATAGACAGCTTGCCGGACTCATAAGCTGCATTAAGACTTGCCAAAAGGTCCCGGCCTACTAAATCAAAAAAGCATTTATAGAACTCTACAGTAAAGCCGTCTACACCTGGGGATTTGCCGTTTTTGAAAGTTTCCAAAACCTTTTTCACATTCCTCATAAGTGAAGCCACCCTCCAATTTCTCCCTCTCCTCATCACTAAGTTGAGGAATCATCACGTTGGAGGAAAAGTTTTCGAAACTGTCTTGCATCTCACTAGAGGATGAGATATATAAATCACTGTAATATGCTTCTATCCTCGACAAAATTTGCTGTTCCTCAGTTATTAATTATCCAATTTGACTTCATGTATGGTTTTTCTATTGTAGTTTCTTTTCTCTAAGTTAAAGAAATATTTAGTAGCCTTTTCTCCTTCTTCAACGGCACTTGGACCTGAACATAGCAGCTCTACCCTTGCTATCATACTGCAGCTGAAGTTCCTTTTTAAGATCTCATACTGCAGGAGAACCGTATCAATATTGTCCAGATTTTGGCTATTACAGATTATTTTGTCTAGCTCATCTAATTGTTCTTTAATCACTGCCTCCCGATTTTTAACTGTCTTAACCTTTCCTTTTGCAAAAGAAATAGTCACGCTCCTTAACTCCATTATCATCAGTTCCCAAAATAGCTGAGGGTCATTAACATAAAGGAACTTCTCGCGAAGTTTGGGGTATAGTTCGCGAATTTTGGCTACATATTCTTCGTCTCCTGTTAAAGTATTATTGAATTTCCAGAATCCTGGTCCTCGAGGGTGCTCATCTGGCCACGACAACAGCAAAAGTATTGTATTGTGGTCCGGCTCAATCGAGGTTTGAATGTCTTCTTTTTTAACAAATTTCGTCAAGTGTTTGGCAATTAAGAAAAAAATCTATTCTGGGTTTGACACCTAGCGCTTTAGACACGTAAGAGTATCGGTTGAGCTTCGGATGTCGAATTCTTTGAATGTCGGCAAGATAAGGGTATCCATTAAAATCTGCACCCAATTCCTATACGCGGTGGGTCTCCAAGGAGAAGCACCCTTCTTGTCTTTCTTTGATAAAGAGCAATTCCAGTCACCTCCTACGATCAAGTTTGAAATTTCAGATTTGTCAATTAGGAGCCAGTTCAGTTCTTGAATGAAGCTTAATTGTTGAGTGTGATCATTTGGCGCGTATACATTACACAGTGACAACTTCAAGCCCTTGTATGTAAGATTAATTAGGATTATTCTGCCCGAATTGTCACTTTAAATGTGTAAGTAATCTTTTCTGTTACCGCTCGATTGATAAGAATACAAACACCTCTACTAAGGCAAGTGCCGTGAGAAAAAAAGATTTCCCCCCCCCACTCGTTCTTCCACATATTTTCGTCTTTGAGATTAGTGAACGTTTTCTGCAGAAAACAAAAATTGGCCCCTAGATCTTTTAGATATGAAAGGATGCTCCTCCTCTTATTAGGGTCTCTCAGTCCTCTTACATTTAGTGAGATTAAAGACATTTGTGAGAGTTTTGCATTTTAAAATAAACTCCAATTGTAAAACAGTATAAGTGGAAAACAAAAGGAAACAAACACTTTCAGAGATATTTCTGATACTACTAAAGGAAAAAAGATATAGGCAAAAACAACAACGATACCAACAACAAAGACAGCTTGTCTCAAAGAGTTCCTTCGCTCAGTTCCAGCAATTTCGCCTCCTTTTGGTAGCCATTTGACAGTTATAGGTCTTCCAAGTCACTCTCGCAATATATTCGCACCGGCTGTCCGTCAGGCGATGTCTTAACGAACAGCTTCCCATCGATTGTCCATGCACTAACAATCAAATTATCCTTTCTCTTCTTGATCGCTTTGGAGAACAGCTCTCGTCTATAACTCGTAAGGTTCTCATTTAAGTAAATGCGTTGATCCTCCAAGGCAGCGTTAGCATAGCTCGGGAAAATGTCCGGTCAAGAAACTTTCACATTGAAGGAAGCTTTTGTAATACTGGCGGTAAATCAGCTTGCAAACTCACACCATGGCATTAAAGCTAAGGTGGTACAATCAACAGATCACATAGTAGTATTTAAAGGGAAATAGTTTGATAGACACATGCTAAAGACTGCAGCAAATTTGGGAGAAGGGCGACCGGGGTGAATTGGCTTCCAACTTGATAAGGTCGGACTGACGTCTACAAGTTTACCCTAATAGGTCTTAGGCAAACGATGGGGAACTGACGATTTCGGGGTTAGGTCGAACATGAAGAACTATCGTTCCAATGGTCTTTTACGCCATGAGTAGGTTGAGGATTTTAGGTATATTGTTCAAAACTGCCATTTGATATTGATACAAGGGAGATAAGCTAAAAAATAGGGTATCTTATCTCATGCGAGCGCCGAGTCGAACATGACCTCCTAATGTTGAATGCGGCTTGTGACTCAATTCCGGCTGTGTAGTCTTATATACGCCTTTTCAAACTTAATGCAGGAAAAAAGGAAGGGGATCTAGATTGTCGGAGGTTTTGAAAAACAAAAACAAACAAACAAACAAACAAACAAACAAATAAGCTGTCGTAGCTGTTGTAGTTGACACAGTTGGCGTACTTGCTGTAGTTACTATAGTTGTTGTTGCTGTAGGTCCTATAGTTGTTGTACGTCTTGTAGATGCTGTAATTTTTGTAGTTGCCGTGGTTTTTGTAGTTACTACACTTCTTGTAATTGTTGCAGTTGCTGCAATTGCCGTATTCCTTGTAGTTGCTGTAGTTCTTGTAGTTGCTCTTAAGTTGCCGTAGTTGGTGTAGTTAGTGTATTTGCAGTAGTCGGCGTAGTTTCTATAGTTGCTCGAGTTGTTGTAGCCTGTGTAGTTGCTTTAATTGTTTTAACTATTGTGGGTGCTCCATTTGGTGTACTTGCCGTACTGCTTGTAGTTGCTGTAGTTGTCGTTGTCATTGTTGAACTTGCCGTAGTTGTTAAAGTTTCTTTTAGTTCTTGTAGTTCCTGTCGGTGTTGTTGTTGTAGTGGGTGCAGCCGCTGTAGTTGCCGAAGTTGCTGCAATTTGTGTAGCTGGTGTAGTTGCTTTAGTTTTTGTAGGTTTCTTAGTTGTTGCAGTTGGTGTACTTGCTGTAGTTGTTGTGGTTCCCGTAGCTCCAGTACTTCTTGCATCTTTTGTAGCTGTTGTCGTGGTTGTAATTTCCGTATTTCTAGTGGTTTTTTTAGTTGTAGTTTGTGTGGTTGGTGTAGTTGCGATAGTTACTGTGGCTGATTTTGTTACTGAGCTTCTGCTGGTTGCTGTAGTTGATGTAATTGCTGCATTCGGTGTAGTTGAAGTAGTCCCTTCAGTCGCCATATCCACTGAAGCTCCTGTAGTTCTTCTGATTGCAGTTGTCGGTGCTTTATTTGCTGTCGTTTCCATATTTTCTGTACTTTCTGTTGGTCCTGTTGTTGTAGTAGTTCTTGTAGTTGTCGTAGTCGGTGTAGTTTCTGTAGTTGCCGTAGTCGGTGTAGTTTCTATAGTTGCTGTAGTCAGTGTAGTTTCTGTAGTTGCTGTAGTCGGTGTAGTTTCTGTAGTTGCCGTAGTCAGTGTAGTTTCTGTAGTTGTTGTAGTCGATGTAGTTTCTGTAGTTGCCATAGTCAGTGTAGTTTCTGTAGTTGTTGTAGTCGATGTAGTTTCTGTAGTTGCCGTAGTCGGTGTAGTTTCTGTAGTTGCCGTAATCGGTGTAGTTTCTGTAGTTGCCATAGTCAGTGTAGTTTCTGTAGTTGCCGTAGTTCCTGTTAGTGCAGTTGGTTCAGTTGCTGTAGTTAGCGTAGTTCCACCTGTAGTTGCTGCAGTTTCTGTAATTTTTGTTCGTCCCGTACGTAGTTCCTGTAGTTGTTGTACTTGTTATAGTCGGCATAGATGCTGTAGTTCAGTGCAGTAGTTGCTTTACTTGCTCTACTCATGTAAGTTGCTGCAGTTCCTATGGTTGCTTTTGTCGCTGCGGTCGCTGTCGCTGCTTTATTTGCTGAAGTTGTTGAAGTTGCTGTTGTTTCTGTAGTTGCTTTAGTTGCTTCAGTTGCTACAGACGCTGTAGTTCGTCTCGTTGCTGCAGTTGCTGTAGTCGCTGCTATTGTGGTTGTTGTAGTTGTGTTTGCTGTGGTCGGTGTTAGTTCCTGTAACTGTGTAAGCAGGTTGTTATTGAATCCCTTTAGGAGGCGTAAGCAAGGCATTACAAAATCTCAATAAAATGGCATAAGCAAGGCATTACAAGATCTCAATAAAATAACATAAGCAAGGCATTGAGAAAACTTTGAATAAAGAGAAAAGCGGTGTGTTATAGCATTTATCTATGAAAAGAGATAGGTGGGGCATTGAAAATCAAACCAAGGCATTATAAATCTCAATAAAGTAGCATAAGCAAGGCATCGAGATATCGTTGAGAAAGGGGAAAAGCGATGGGTTAAAGCATTTCTCTATGGAAAGAGAAAGGCGGGGAAGTGAAAAGCAAACAATTGAAAAAGGCAGAGAAAAGGCGTCACTGGGGTCCCACTTTCAGAGGCCTCTCACGTAGCCTGTGAACAGGCGCCCTAGTGAGAAATGGCCAGAAATGAGACAGCCCCTCTCTTTCGCTTAGACGGTATAAAAGTGATAACCACGAAACGTCAAGAGTAAAAAGTGCATCGAGATCCACAACATGAGCTGATAATGTTACATAATTACGTCATTATATTCAAACGGTGGCCATTTTGTACCTGCCATCTTGGATTTCTTTATTTTTCCCAAATCCCGAAAACCGCTAAAATTGACCAAAAAGTGACAGAGATAAACAAAAAAATCATTTAATGATGTAAACATGTCAATAACAAGGGAATCCAATATTCTAAAAAAAGATGCCTCAAAAACACGGTTTACTTGGTGGCATCAAATTTTCTGAAAAATGAGTTGTACATAAGCTTTTTTTCAAAGTAAAACCTACCAAGTCAAAAACATAAGGATTAGTGGTTATTGCTCACATATTAAAAAAAGTTATAGGCCTTCATAGTGACCGCAGGCACTCTCTTCTTTGCCCCAACCCAGTCCCCCTACCCAAGCTTATCGCTCCACGAAGGGAGTCTGCAAAGTCGTGTCAAAAACCTTTTCATTTCGTCATGATGGAAGAATTAACAGATCGCGAAAGTGGTACATTCTGCATCCCTTCCACCGGACTCAAGATCTTAAAATAGGCCAGGTATGCTAAAAAGGGTAAGGGAAACGTTAACCTGGCTGTATTTGACAACACGTATCCCAAAATATTTTTCTAGCCGATCTTTAAACAAATTTGGGAGTTATGTTCTCATGTAAGCCTTCATTAACTTTTCCGAGGGGTAACACTGTATTGAGGCCATGTGAATTATAAGGAGCATGTGTATACAATCGTTCGTTCTTTCTTTCATTCGTGCGTCTATTTATCCACTTACCTGGTTTTTTCTCTCGTTTAACTTGAAAGTAATATCTTTCAGGGTCTGGATCCAATTCCTCTGTTGTGGCTGCCCTGCTACGGTTGTTCAACTCACCTCTGTCTTTCAAGATGACGTAATTAAAGCTTTGACATCTAACGTTTTTTATGCACGCTTGATGACACTCTGATGGGCTCGATACTTTCATCTTATTAAATGTGAATCCCTTAAGCATCCTTCCTCCGATAGACGTTTCGCCGTTGCATTCGCCTCCACAGTGCTGATCATGAGTGTGTACTTTGCAAAACAGTTGACACAGCAAAACTGTAGCAGCGACGTTGAAGAGTTTTTTTGAGACCATAATTGCGCTCATTTAAGATCTACAATACAACACATTTTGCCTCATTTAAGTAAAGGTGTTAGGCAAATAAACTCATTGTTGGAAAAACTGCTAATTTAGAATGGGTTTTCCCTAATGGAAACTCATGGCTACTTGAGCTTTATTTGAATATGTTGCCGCAATGGAATTATTTCCATCGTCACCACCTTCAATGGAAAAAAAATCGACATAAATCGGAATTTTATGTAAATCTCAGAGAAGCTATGTACATCCGCATACTGAGAGCCATTCTCATCAGCATCTCTGGCACTTGACATTCTTAAACTACGTACCTACTTTCAGACTCAGTTATGCATTGTAACCTTTCGTATAAATTTACCTTATTCAAAAAAAAAAATTGTAACCGAAGATGATGGAAGTTTCCATGTAAACATGTTCCTGTATTCTGCAGCAACATTAAGTAAGGCTCAGGCCGCAACGGTGGGTCAAAATATTGGGACAGATTCTACTTCTTCTCATCTTCTTAACATACACAAAGAAAATAACTGTGTCCCCCTCCCCCCTTACAATGTTGGGCCGATGTCTCCAGAATACTTCTGACATGCTATCGTTGCTTTAGGAGGGGGGAAGAATTATTGTCAGAAAGATCATTCCATAAAGCAAAAGTTGCATTAATTTTCTTTTTGGGTGTTTTAACCATATTCAGACCGAGGGGTGGGCCGAATTTGCCCACATGGACTTTATATATATATATTTTAAGGTAACTTTCTCAGAATGCAAGCTAAGGCCAGCAGACGTTGTGGCGTTTCCTAATTCTTTTTCCTGGAATACGTGTGGTGTAACAAGTCCTTGTTCATTAACTTTGACGATACCATGTCCACAGCAATTTGATAGGTAGTTTTTTTCAGAAATTGTAAATTACGCCATTTTCTAATAAAAAATTATAACTTTCTTGGGATAACTGTTACATTGTAAGATCATTTTTCCGTGCTTTAATTATTGTTTTTTAATTACTTTCTGGTGAATTTTGGTGCTTGCCGGAGGTTTTGGGAAAATTCAAGAAACCCAAGTTGGCGGATGCACGACTGCCACCGTTTGGGAACACGATGTAATTCGTACGTCATATTACGTCATCAGGTCATGTTGCAGGCCTTAAATAAAACATCTTTAGACGTACTATCTACCCTCTGAATTTCATTGTCGTAGCCTTAATATCCTTGGAATAGGGAGGGGGGCCCCGGGTTTCAGATGACCAAAACAAAAAGCCAGGTCCAAATCGGGTTAAAATGTAAGCTGTGTCGCCTGGACTTTTTTCTCCCATTGTCTCTATACAAATCCACTGGAAGAGCCCCACTCTTAATCAACAAATAAGCGAGCTCCGATCCTATTTATTTGGGGGTTGTTTACATTATGTTTTTTTAATCGCTCTTTTTAGCAGTAAAGATTAAACCGATTGCTATGATTTTTGGTATCCTTAATGCAGAAATGTTAAGACAATTTTCTCGATGGAAACCCCCATTATCACCAGCTACAATAAAAAATCGCCACCTGCTAAAATAAATGGGTTCGGGCCACCTGAAAAAATTATAAATTAATAAAAAGATAAACAAAAGTAAATCCAAAACAAATTAGCGATGTAGTTGTTTGAGTTTCGAAAGTAATTTACATTTTGCCTTGTTATCCTTGATTTACCTCTCTCGGTGATTGGTCAAATAGGCTTGCACCACTTTCTTAAAAAAGTAGCCCGGCGGTGCCTGCGACGGTAGCGTGAGAAAAAAGAATATAGTTCAATGATGTGAATCTGTTTACATGTACTTGCTCTGAGTTCTTGTTAGGTCATTGCGTTATGTGCATTTATCGTGCTTGATAGCTTTGGTTTGGGTTTATCCAAATGCAGTTGGAAACTGCTCTAATATTCAATCAAATTGCCTTTACAACCTAGCTTGCAAAATTACTTTAAAAACGTCGTTGTAGATGAAACAAATTGAGATAAGACGTTAAACACTTGAGAACCATTAATCTTCCCCCACCCCCCACCCCCACCCCCCAAAAATGTCAAATTCATCAACTTAATAATTTACTCAGTAGTATATATATTTGTTTAGTTGCATGCTTTTGGTAAAACGGAGTTCCCCGACTAAAACTTTGAGATTGCCTGAAGATGAATATTCCTCAGTTTTACCACACATTCTGTTTATATCCAAAATGAATTGCTTAACAGTATAAAAGTGACTTTGGTAGCAATTAATGAGACTGAAAAGTGTGTTTAACTTAATCAAATTTGCCAGATTTTGGTAGATCTAGTTAAATTGGTCCCAACCTATTTATGGGCACGTTGGTTACAGTAATAAACCGCACTTTTTCGATTTGCCGATTTCTATGATTTTTCAATTGGTATCCTTAATGAAGAATATAAATCTTAAGAGACTGTTAATTATTTTTTGAACTTAAAACATTTGAGATAGCGTGTTCTAACTCCTCGTTTTAGGGAGAAAATGGCCGTAATTGTAAAATGAGACGACAGATGTTTTCTTTTCTTAATTAAACTGATAAGCCTCTCTGAATCTCTCAGAGCTCTCAGGTTTGTATCTAGAAGTTTCATGACCTTCCAACTCACTGTGCTAAATGCTAGTAACATTTACTATAAAAATTCCTTATATATTGCAAATATTGCATAGTTCAGCAGGCCCATCTCGCAGTTAGAATGGTTACGCTACCGAAAGCTTTATTGAAAGAAAACGCGTAATCAGAAAACTACGGCAAAAACAGTCAGCGCTACAATAAGCAAAAAATTGGACCTTAGTCAAACGGATTCAACAACACCCGACATTATTGAATAAAGCTTTAGTGTACGAATGTTTGATAGCAACTAAACATTGTTCAATTAACACTATCCAACATCCTTCAACAGCCCTTAAAATAGATTAAGTTAACATCATTCAACATGGTGTCAGAAGGGGTTTAACTTGCTGAATTCAACAATGCCGGACAAAATACAAAACGACATCTACGGAAAGCCCTTACCAGTTTTTAGCAACGTAGGTCCCTTCTCTGAATAGAAATAAAGCTACTTATTTGAGTACTTCAAACCGTCCACTTTCAACTGCGATGAAAACCCTTGTTCTTGATAATAGCTTAAGCTCTCTGGCTTTGCTGTCACATTCCTCAAGGATAGTTTGCTATTTAGGGGTTACTATTATTAATACATGGAAATCTATTTGTTTTGGCCTGTTGTAAAGCCCCGTGCACACTAATACCTTTCTGGTTGAAAAAAGCTGCTTTTTTGGCGTTTTCTGCCAACCCTCCACAATTAGAAGTTCGAAACGTATATTTTTATCGATAAAACCCGCTGATAAAAGCGGAGGCTTTCAAAACGCTCTTCAAAGTAGAACCTTTTGAAAACGGAGGTCTATCCTTTTGGTGTGGACGGAGAAAAGGAGCTTTCCGACAGCGCAGACGCCTCAACTAATTATGCACACGCCGTAAGTATCGCAGGTGCCATTGACATATGCGTTTAAGTCAGCGAAAAGGTCTGAAAAAGCCTCTTCTTTCGGCATCTTTCAGAACCCGTTTTTTCGTTCCCATGGGCGGACGCAGGACGCAGCTGTAATTTGAATGTTAACAGCTGTCATTTAAATGGTCACATTTTAAGATCTTATACACGAACTCAAAAGTTAGAACGACAGTGGCCATATTTATTAATCAAATCTCTGCCCAAATGCAATGACCCAAGCAGTAAAACAACCTCACTAACTACCGAGCCATTTTAAATTAATTTAACTTTCGCTTAGCTTTCTTGAAGTGAAAGTAAAAAGAAAACAAGTGCTCGAAAACCTAAAGAAGCTTCAGTAGCCATGACCAAAATGAAATAGCCGTTAAAACGACGAAAGCTATGTCCTCAAATAACAAACGTTAACTGACACCCTTGAAGTATGAACTTATTGAGTTAGAGAGTGCTAGAACAATACCCAATATGGAAAACTAAAACTTTTGATTAATAAATGAACTTTGGTTCTTCTCTATGGATCGACTGTTATGCTCAAGGACATTATATTGTGAAATCCACATTCCTTATCCAAATTGGTTGCATTCAAATTTGTTGCAATTCTCATCGGTATATTGCTTTACATTTGATAGTGTCATATATATTAACCGTTTAGAGATGTCAACATCGTATATTCTGTTCTTTACTGCGCAAATACTTCAATCCTTATACAGCAATAGCTGAAAAAAAGGTGACAGTATAAATTCGAATATATCTTGCTCGGGCTGCATCAACCAACGAATGCTGGGTAATGCGTGCAAGATAACCGTCACGAATATAAAGTCATTAATATGAGCTTATTAAGAAGCCCATGTTGACAACCGTCGCGAATTATGGGATCGAATAACCGTAGTTGCTGCAATCATTGTACTTGGTGTAGTTGTTGAAGTTGTTGTAATTGCCGAAGTTCCCGTAGTTCCTGTAGCCGGTGTAGCTTCCGTAGTTCTTGTAGGCGGTGTAGCTTCTGTTGCTGCTGTTCCTGTAGTTACTGTAGTCGGTATAGTTTCTGCAGTTCCTGAAGTCGGTGTACTTCCTGTTCTGCCTGAAGTTCCTGTAGATCCTGTAGTTGGTATAGTTGCTGTAACTGGTGCACTCGGTGTAGTTGCTGTAGTTGATGTTGTACTCGCTGTAGTCAGAGTAGTTCTTCTAGTTAGTGTAATCGGTTTTTTTCCTGTAGTTGCTTTAGTTCTTATACTTCTCGCAGTTGCTGTAGTTGTAATTGCTGTAGTTGATGCTGTTGCTGTAGTTGTTGTAGCTGCTTTAGCTGTTGTAGTTCCCGTAGTTGCTTTAGTTGCTATAATTCTTGTAGTTGCTGCAGTTGTTGTAGTTGACAAAGCTGTTGTAGTTGCTGTAGTGGCTGTTGTTGCTGTAGTTGCTATAGTTGCTTTTGTTTTTGGAGCTGCTGCAGTTACTGTAGACGGTCTAGTTGCTGAAGTCCCTGTAGCTGCCGCAGTCAGTGTTGTAGTTCCTGTAGTCAATGTAGTTCTTGCAGTTCCTGTGGATGTTGTAGTTTCTGTAGGTCCTGTGGTTGGTCTAGTTGGTGTAGATGGAGTAGCTGCTGAAGTTCCTGTAGTTGCTGTAGTCAGTGTACTTCCTGACGCTCTTGTCGTTGTTGTTGTCGTTGCTGTAGTCGGTGTAATTCCTGTACTTGTTGTCAATGCCGTAGCTTCTATACTCCCGGCTGCAGTCCATGTAGCTGCTGTAATTGCTGTATTTTTTGTAGTTGCAATAGCTTCTGGAGTTGCTGTAGGTCGTGCAGTTGCTGTAGTCGGTGTTGTTATCGCAGTTGCTGTAGTTGCCGTAGTTGTTTTAGTTGCCGTAGCTTTTGTAGTTGTTGTAGTTTCTGTAGTTCCTGTAGCTGCTTTAGTTGCCGTAGTTGTTGTAGTTGGTGTTGTTCTTGTAGTCCCTGTAGTTCTTTTAGTTGTTCTAGTCGTTGTAGTAGCCGCAGTTCTTGTAGTTGCTGTAGTTTCGGCACTTCCTGTAGCTACTGTAGTTGTCGTAGTTGGTGTAGTAAATGCAGTTGCTATAGTCGCTTTGATTCTTTTAGTCGGTGTAATTGCCGTAGTCCTCGAAGTTGTCGTAGTTGCCTCAGATCCTGTAGTTCCTATAATTGCTGTATCTGTTTTTGATGGTGTATTCAGTGTATTTGCTGTAGTTGCTTTAGTTCCTTTAAGTCCTGTAGTTCTTGCATTTGGTGTTATTGCTGCAGTTGTTGTAGTCGGGGTAGTTGCCGTAGTTTTTGTAGTTTCTATACTTCCTGTAGGTCCTGTAACTGCCGTTGTCCCCGTAATTGCTGCACTTGTTGCAGTTGGTTTAGTTGTGGTAGTTGCTGTAGTTGTTGCAGTTGGCGTAGTTGCTGTAGTTGCGGTTGTCCCTGTTGCTGCCGTAGTTGCGGTAGTTTCTGCAGTTGCTGTAGTTGGTGGAGCAACTGTAGTTTGTGTAGTTGCTGTAGTCGGTGTAGTCTCTGTAGTTGTTGTAGTAAGTGTAGCCACTGTTGTTCCTGTAATTGCTGCACTTGTTGCAGTTGGTTTAGTTGTCGTAGTTGCCGTAGTTGTTGTAGTTGGCGTACTTGCCGTAGTTGCTGTAGTTGTCTTAGTTGCTGTAGTTGCTGTAGTTCCTATAGTTGCTGTAGTTGCGGTTGTTCCCGTTGCTTCCGTAGTTGCGGTAATTTCTGCAGTTGCTGTAGTTGGTGTAACCACTGTAGTTGTCGTAGTTGCTGTAGTTACTGTAGTCGGTGTAATTTCTGTAGTTGCTGTAGTTAGTGTAGCCGCTGTAGTTGTCGTAGTTGCTGCAGTTACTGTAGTCGGTGTAGTTTCTGTGGTTGCTATAGCTGTTGTAGTTCCCGTAGTCGCTGCAGTTGGTGTAGATGCTGTAGTCGGTTTAGTTGCTGTAGATGCGGTAGCTGGTGCATATGTTACATTTGCTGTAATTGGTGTAGTAGCTGTAGTTACTGTAGTTACTGTATTCGGTGTAGTTTCTGTGGTAGCTATAGCTGTTGTGGTTCCCGTAGTTGCTGCGGTCGTTGTAGCTGGTGTAGTCGGTGTAGTATTTGTTGTTGTTGTTGTTGTTGTTGTTGTAGTAGTGTCTGTAGTTGGTGTAGTTGTTATAGTTGCTATAGTTCTCGCAGTTGCTGTACTTTCTGTAGTCGGTGTAGTTGCTGTAGCCGGTGTATATGTTACATTTGCTGTAATTGGTGCAGTAGCTGTAGTTGGTGTAGTTGCCGTACTTCCTGTAGTTGCTGTAGTTCCGGTAATTGCTTCGGTGGTTGTAGCTGCTCTAGTCGGTGTAGTATTTGTTGTTGTTGTTGTTGTTGTAGTGCCTGTAGTTAGTGTAGTTGGTATAGTTGCTGTAGTTCTCGCAGTTGCTGCACTTGCTGTAGTCGGTGCACATGTAGTTGAAGTAGTTGTTGTAGTGTCTGAAGTTGGTGTAGTTGCTTTAGTTGGCATAAAAGCTGTAGTCCCTGTAGTGCCCTTAGTTCCTTTTGTTGCTGCAGCTGCTATACTTGCTGTAGTTGCTGTTCTTCTTGTGTTTGCTTTACTTGCTGTAGCTTCTGCAGTTCCTGTTGTTGCTTTAGTTGCTGTAATTCTTGTAGGTGCTGCAGTCGTTGTAGTTGCTGTGGTCCTTCTAGTTTCTGTAATTGCGTAAGCGGATGTTATTTTAAAAATTCCTATTTTGGGGGATAAGCAAGACATGATAAAATCTCCTTCAAATGGCATAAGCGAAACACTAGAAATCTTAATAAATGAGAAAAAGCCCTGCGTTATAGCATCTGTATAAAAGCTGTAAGCAGTGAATTATAAAAACTCTGTGAAAGGAGATAAGCGGGGTATACACAATTCAACCACAAGCAAGATATCACAGGTGGCACATATTATGAGGGAGTATTCTCGGCAAAACTGATTGCATATTTTAGAGGCCTCTCACGTAGCCAGTGAACAGGCTTCCTATTGTGAAATAGCATTTTTCTGAAGGCTGTTAAAGGGACATAGTCACGCTATTTTAGTTCACTTTAAAAGTCAAAATATGTCCTCATATCAATGAACGCCCACAAATAATGGTCTAGTTTTGTTACCAAAGACTATATTACTTCACTGAAACTATTTTGTGTCGTCTGTTGCTACGGATGGCACGGATTGAAATGGATTGCAATTTGAAAAAATAAGGCTAAACTTTTCAAATTCTTTCAGCGTGTTGACATTAAATCGATATTAAATGGTCGTGGTTTGTTTTCTCTTAATGAAATTAAGTTAATATGCTCCTCTAAATGTTCAAACATAATTGGGCATGTATAAAGTTAGCTGCCGATAATTTTAGCACAGGTTTGACCAGAAATCTGCAAAATCCTCGTGACTATGCCCCTTTAAACTTGTTATTTTGAGGGGGAAGGGGGGGGGGGTTGGGCTAGGTTTTTGCCATTTATCCACCACGCTTATATTTGGAAGTAACAATGGAACCTAGAAAGAGTTGTGTTAATCGATCAAGACTCGATGAAAGTTATTGTTGTGAAGACTCAGATAAGCCACTTCGGATAAGTGTTTTACTTGCCTGTACAAGTTTTACCATCTCCTGTGAATCCAACCTTACAGGAACAAAGAAAAGACCCTATATTGTTCTGGCAGTTGGCATTGACGTCACAGACGGAGGGAGAAACACTGCACTCGTTGACATCTATGAAATGAAAATAAAGTTGTTAACAAAAACAACAACATTCCATTTATTGCAACTAGAAATAAATGATTCCGTGTCTTTAAACCAGTGTCATCCCATGATACTACTTTAGATTGACGGGAAAGGGGTCTCGAATCTTGAGAGAGAGAACGAATGAATCAATGAATGAACGAACGAACGAACGAACGAACGAACGAACGAGCGAACAAGGGAGCGAACGAACACATTTCGGAAGGGATAGTCAAGTTTTACTCTCTCGGAGTGCATAAACACTATTATTGCAAAGTTTTGCAGTGTGTGGAGTCTCGTCTCTAGTTTTGTTTGCTTAAACTACCCCCAAATCAAATCACAGTATTCGCGGAGGGGTTCAGCGAGTGCATTATATATATGAATAAGAGTGATTGAGGCGTGTTTTAAGGGGGGTTAGAGCTACCGATCTTGCGTAGGTTGTCAACATATTGTTCCCTCACTAAACGCTGGTTTAACGGTACCTCTACGTTGACTTCCAATCTACACAACACCAGAGAGAGAGAGAGAGAGAGAGAGAGAGAGAGAGAGAGAGAGAGGAGGGGGGGGGGGGGGGGGGGAGACTAACCCTCAGTGGTCATGTTGCAGTAAGCGAGTACAGTCTTGCCAGGAATGATGGAATCAAACCAGTATTTGCCGCTGACCGCTTGTCCTCCTTCGCTCGCCTTTATTTCTTTACATGTTTGTGCGGGCAACTCAGGAATGGAACCTAGGGGGACTGAAGCAAAGAAAACATTGATTTTAATCCTTTGGTTTAGTAACAATTAGCTAACGAGTTTGTATGAGGAAAGGAAACCCGCCAGGATTTAAAGTTTATCAAGAAAACCCGTGTACTCTTAATCCGGTGAATGGCGAGTTTCCTGCAGTCTCCAGCGCCCAGGGAGAATTCCTATGATACTTACTTCTAAAAGTGACGATGGTGCTCCTAGGAAATATTGGAAAAACACCTAAATCGAGAGCGTTTTTTTTTTTTGCTCTCTTCTCGTAAAAGAAAAGACGAATGGGAATGATCAGAAAGAAAAAGAATACGATTGTTCCAAAGATGGACTGAAAACTGACCGCCGGTTTTTTTTTGCTCAGGCTCGGCGGAAGAATTGAAATTTGTCACAGTTTACGTTGTGCTGTTGTTTTGGTCAGCCATGTTGTTACTGCCAAGTGATTGACAACTTCGTTTCGTTATGCTTCAGTTCTGCTCCAAATAGCAGAATACAGTGGAATCTACTATTGTACGTAACGATTCAGAAATGAGGAGAGGTAATAAAAAAGGTAATAAAAAGGTAAGGTAATACCAAAAAGCCATTCAAATTATTCTCATTCCAGAATGGTTTCCAAACAATACGCTCCCTAGAGCTACCAGAATCTTGTTTTAAACTCGTGTTTGCCCAAGCAATGAACGAGTTGTAGCATTTGGAACAAACTGCACTCGTTTTCTCGATTGCTTCGTCGATTACCACTTGATAGGCAGCATTGACAATCTCACAAGAGGCAGCATTGACAATCTCACAAGTTACGAAATTAAAACAAAAATTTATATATTCCCACCAGCTAAATATTCCAATCAGCTTGAGCGAAGCCTTTCTGTTATTTCAATCACGTGAATGGTATAGAGCGGGTTTCAATTGAGTGTCGAAAGTAATTCGCGTTTTGCTTTGGTTTTGCTTTACTTCGCTGTGATTGGTTAAAACATCTCGCGCCACTTACTCGACCAATCAGAAGTAAAACTCAAACCAATTGCGACTTGCTTGCACGCGTTTTCCCGCGCTTGGCGCTAGTGACATGTATTTGCTTCGAGTTCTGATTGGTTCATTTGATAATTTGTGTTTGTTGTGATTGGCTGGGATAATTACTTTGATTTTGGTTTTACGACACTCATTTGAAAAGCGCTCTATGTATCTGCTGTATTTTATTCCCGCAAAAAAAACTAGTAATACTAGCCCAGGTCAAGCCCTTGACATTCATGAGTTGGCGCTGAGGAGCTTTGTTTTTTAAAAGACCAAGAAAGACGAATCCTGGAAAGTAGTGACATTTTTAGTAATGTTATTTCCGGTTCCACCCTGTAAAAGACATCATGATAACTACAGCGGTGGCTATTTTAAATTTCAATTCTCTCAGCTGTACCAAGCTACAAGTTTAACTGAACTAAAACCCTTCAGATTTCGCCGTTTCAAATCTGTGAATGACATACGCAAAACTCGTCTTATGTACAAAGATAACCTGCCTTGAATTCACCTTACGCGGTTATCAGTTAATCCTATGAATCTGGTGAATCACAACACCAGTTTACCTCTATGCTTGGCTCTTCGGTAATAATATCTGTCTGGATCAGGAATAAAATCGTCCGGTCTGGCTTCCTTCGATCTATCACTGAACTCACACATGCCGACAGAGATCACAAAGTTAAAACTTTGACAGCGATCGCCTTTTTGGCAGGCGGACACGCACTCATGTCCAAGTTCGGCCATCATCGTGTGATAGATGTGTCGCCGTAACATCCATCCGAATATGGATGTCTCTGATCCACATTGCTGAGTTACTGCGCATGCTCTGTAGATCACCTGAGCCAAGACAAAGAGAACTGAGCAAAGGAATATGTGTCTCATGCCTGTTTACAGGAAGCTGGATTCTGTAGAAAGAAAAACTTAGTTAAAAAAGAAAACAGGTTTCAGAATTTTCAATGCTTCTGAATACATTTATCAGTAATCGACAACAATTATTTTTTCTTTTTCCCTTGAATTCGTTTAAGATTATCTATCACCAAAAAATTACTTTTCTAAAAGATGTCGTAAATCTGTCCCGTCATGAGTTATTCAAGTAATGCAACAGGGCAGCTTGAAACTGGTTCTAAGCGCAGTAAAAAAATGTACGCATGTCAACCATGATTCAGGTTTTCTTACAAACGATTATTCGTACCAGTTATTTTTTTTTTTAAGTATAGCAAAATAAATAGTAAAAACTTTCTCAATAGCGAGGCCTACAGGACAAAATGCAAAAATTGAAATAAATGAACTTGATTACTTCGTAAATACAAATTTCTTGGATAGGAAAAATGAAGACAGTTACTCGAGTTTCACGCACTAAGCGATCATCAGTCGAGTTGCTGTCTTTATTTTTCCATCCAAGAAATTTGTTTTTCGCTCTGCATGTATTTGAGCCAAAGTTTGATCTCTTAAAAAAGCGTATTGCTGCCTATAAAAGCTGGGCATCGCAACGCCTGCAAGCAGTTCTAAGCAATGTCTGGTTTCAAATAACAACCTAAAAGAGGACACAATTTTCAAGTAAATTCTTTGTTCACTGATGTTTTAAGTTAACATAATTACATCTATGAAAGCATTCGTTTAGTAGCAGGAGGTCTCACACAGTAATTATATTCTACATTGAATGAAACCTTGGGATCTAAAAGGCCGGTCAAGAAGGATTACAAAGGATTTCTCGTCGACTTTAATGTGCCAATTGGACCTGCACTACGTGGATTCAGTTCAGTAACACATTTGAAATAAGAATTATTAATTTTGGGGAAGAAAGTTAAATCAGCATCCGGGAGAAAAATAATAGGATAAACAAATGGACTATGGGTGCGCCGACACTTAAACTTATGTCACATCTCAAGACGTAAACGTCTTTCAAGTAGTTTTAAAAGGAATTGCATTTTTGCAGTAGATAGATAGTCACTTTTATTCAAAATACATTAGGATGACTCTGTCATGAGCAGAAGGAACTGCTATCGATAGAAGCCTGATGAAAACAACTTACAACTACAACAGCAACAAAACTATACAGCATATACTTTCTAATAGAAAAACAAACTTTAAAAGCTGAAAAATACTATATAGGATTATAAAAGCTATATAAAAGCTTTGCAGTAAAACGTGGAACTTTCTACAGCTAAAACATAAGATCTCGACCGGGCGCTAAGGCTGGACGATGGAAAGCCAAATTCCTGAAAATGTGTGTAAAAAGGAGCTTAGCAAAAAGTAAAAGCTTTCTTACCAATTACTTGTGGTTTCTCTCCAAGTTCAGTTCGAAATTACGACAGGTTATTACGTTTTTGTTAGTAGCTGAGAATACGGATAGTCCACCTTGTATTGAACTCAGTCAGTAGAACTCTAAGAGCTATTTGGCTTGTTTACTGTGCTAAGATCTCAAACACACCTTTCACAACTTTTATTTTGTCACGTTTCTAATAAATTATTTAAAATTAACTGAGGACTATGCTTAACGGTTTTGACTCTTGCGAAATATGGAAGTCACTTTCAATTCATTCCATTCATCTAACTTCATTTGTGTCTATCACGTTGTATTAAAAAAAAACTGCCAAGTGAAACAAGTCGTAACACACATATTTACAATGGCATGTTTACAAACATATCATAATAGGAAATGAAACATAATTACTACTATGGTTATTTCATTTGTAAGAAAGTATACAAAATTCACAGCAAGTCCCGTACATGTTCAATAATTTGAATTTCAACATTGTTTATCTGTTGTGCCAATTTAATCAGTGAGTGATAAAGTCATAAAATACAATAAAAATTTCGTGTTTTTTTTTTAATTCTAAAAAACTTTTTAATCTGATTTTCTGTAAATTCTGTTATCCAGGGAATTGTGTATCGGTTACCAATATCTTAAATTCTGTTTTCACATGCAGACGTTTGCCACTTATTTTAGGATCGATGTATACAACTATCAAAACAACTTTGTTCAGTGTCTCGTGTTATGAAGCATTATTTTCATTTTTTTACCGAGTACTTTGTTGAGTATCGATGAGTAGCCTTCGGTTGGGTTCTAATTCAAGGTTTCGTGATGCCACATACAAATTTGGCACACCGTGCATTTATTATATCAGTATTGCCACAAACCGTAAAATGCCACTTGTGAGCCCCCAGCCCCCATGCCCTTGCAGCTTATAAGCCCTTCTGCTTATAGGCCGATCTGCCCCCTAACAAACTAGCCTGCGTACTAATTTTTTCTGCATTCCTTTCTGCACCTTCGAAGCATTTACTCTGTTCCGGTAAAAGTTCAATCGGATTCAAGCCCTTTCCCTACGTTTCGTTTTTTTCACTATAAAGAGAACGTTCTAGACTTCTACTTCAAGGAGACAAAATCACGGAATGCTGACTAGCTGAGAGAGAGGGCTTTTTCTGTTATTTGTTTGTTTGTTTTTTCTAACGGCTTGATAGCGGCTTGCATTCATCTCTTAAGATGGCAAGGCTTTCTGCGGCTTGATAGCTCAGTTGGTGCACCGGTATCACAGAGGTCATGGGTTCGATTCCCGTTCAAGCCTGAATTTTTTCAGGTTTCTTCTTTTCAACTGCTTAAGTCGAAACACCTTCACTGCGATGATCTTCATATAATTCTATCTTTATCCGCAGTTCAAATATATGATTATTTCATATATTCATATTGGAGGGCAAAATTGTTGACTCTTGATTGGCCATTTCTAGGTAGGGGTCGTGAAAGGAGTATGTTGTGTTCGACACAGCTGAAGCTTCGGATTTTGACTTTTAACATGTTGTTTGGTTAAGAATGGTGCAGCAATAGGTTGATAGCTCATGAAGGGAAATTCCAAACGGTAAACCTTAATGTTTTACAGGAAGCAGGAACTGGTCATTTGTTTTTTTAAAAAATGCTGAAAATCTTGGAACGACTTAAGGTCCCTGAGTGGTCTAAGAGTCATTCAGTAAATTATAGCGACCAACGCTAACTAGCTAGTTAATTCCTTAAATTGACCTAAAGAAAAGAGGAATTCACTCAATAGCAGAGTCCGCATACTTTTTAATGGAAGAAAGGAGCTAAATTCAGTAGGATACGTTCAATCTGCATGAAAGTTTATTCAAGTTCATTTTCATCGATGTGTTATAATTTTTCTAGCTAGAGGAATCTTTGCAATACAGGTGAATAAAATTCACTTGGTTTGAATTTGGAGTGCTTCTTGTCAATGAATTGGACTTGCATTCATCTCTTAAGATGGATATAATAGTCAACTTTTTTTGTTCTGAACACTGAACAACAGTTCATTTGCTTGTGTCGGACAATTGTTTAGGAGCGAATACTTTTATTTCGAGTCCCGGCTAATTGTGTCTTGACGTCCAGGGAAGGTTTTCAGAAAAAAAAAAATCTGCCCTTATTTGTCATAAACATGTTATCGCAACGAGTCTTCATAGAGTTATGGATAAATTTTCACTTGTATTTTTAAAGTTTTTCGTAAATTGCCCTCGTCGTGAAAACTTCAATGGAAAACTTTGAAAATACGCGGGATAATTTATCTTTAATTCTACTCGGCCTTATGCGATTACGTATACGAAATTACGTATATGAAATTACGCAAACGCCTAATGCAACTACATGCGCATTATGCGGAACAAAAATTTTAATTACAGCATCTTCTTACAACTTTATTACTATGAATTTCTTTTGTCCTCAACATACTGACTTAAATTATCGATTTACTGTTACGTTTAGCTTCGAGATCCTATTGCAAATGGAAAACGTATCTTGTCGTGATAATGCTGCAGTAAATGTCGTGTAGGTGTAATCCCCGAAATTTCGTCCGTGGGACGGTTATTAAACATTTTGACCCTAGCCTGGAGTGGGGAGGGGGTTTGGAGGGCGGAGCAAAAATAAGTACCCGTGCTGACTTTGAATGTTTACAACGTTTTAAGTATACAAGCAAAAGCCGCCAAACTTTGTGATTCCTCCTAACATTTATCTGGCAACAATCTGGCATGACATATCATTGTTTAGAAAATTTGATGTGGCCTTGACAACAATATTTTGATAGGCAGTGTTGTCAAGAGTTTGAATGCTACTGATTGAGTGTTCTTTTATTGCTCTATATCATTACTTTTTGGACAGTTTTAATAGTTTTAGGAGGTTTTAAAAGGGCAAAAACTATATAATATGGCAAATCAAAGATGGCCCCTGCTTTTGAAACTCTTGACGTAATTCCCACGTCCAGTGACGTAATCAGGCCATGTTACGGGCCTCAGAGGAAACATTTTTGGACGTGCTATAAGTTTCCACGTTTTGTTGTCAATACTTTAATATTCTCAGTGTTAAGCAGGGGTACTTTGTACCCTCCCTATTCTTAGGACCTCCAAAAAAGCCTAAGCTAAATATTGTTTAAATGAAATTTTTAACCTAATTCTGTTACAGTTTGTATTTCTAAATCTTTTTTAATTAATAAATAGCTGCGCAGTAAACTTCGTCTCAGTAGATTTCATTTGAAGGGTCACACTTTAGGATTTTATCCACAAATTCAAAAGCTAGTACTATCTTGTACAAGATGACAAATAGTACCACAGGAATTAAAGTACTGATCATTACCTTTCATGAGTGGCGATACATTCTCTGCCTGAACATACTGAACTAAGCAGGAAAACTGCGCCTAGGCTAAATACTAAACCATTAATTAACCTGAACGTGGCTTTCTTGAAGTGAAATTAAAAAGAAAATAATCCTTTGGAAAACTTAAAAACTATGGTGGCTGCCCCAAAAATGGCTGTATTTGACAGGTTTTTGTTAACGGGGGACTATTCCGTGGGTTTTGACCAATTTTGACATACAATGTATGTCATTAACTAAATAATGGACTTTAAGGATAAGTTATAAGTTTGTGATCATTTCATTTAATTAGTTAATCAATGCTTAATAATTAGAGTAAAAGGGCAACACAACACACTTTTAATGACAGAATAAACGTCATTTCACACCTTTAAATGTTTATGTATTGAGTCATAGAGTGCTAAAACAAGACCCAATATGGCAAACCAACAGTTTTGATTTATGGATCGATCGTTATGCTTGGGGATTTTCCTGTGAAAAGTAAAAGTGATTAATGTCCTTTTTGTTACGACTCTCATCTATATCGGTGTATTGCTTTACTTTTGACGGCGATATACAGCGTCGCCCTCTATTTTCAATATTGACCGTTCGGAGATCTCAGCGGTGTAAATAATGTTCGCTTATTTAGTGCGCATTACTTGAATCCTCATTCAGGGGTACTGATGGGTGACAGGATAGAATCGAACATATCTTGCTTGAACTGCATTAGCCAATAAATGCTGTACAACGGTGTCCAAGTCGTTATTTGCTTGGAAAACCTGAAAGAATAAAGAAACGTGGGCTTTGATGGCATCTCCAGTCCTAGATAGGTCGTTTTTAGGGAGAACTGTGTAAAAAGTGAGCAGAACGATGGTCGTAAATGTTATAGCACAAGAAGACAGCCTCGTTCCCTTCGCGATCCAACCACTCTCTTCCAGAAAAATTAAACCGTTTTGAGCAGAATAACTGCTGTCTGGAAATCAAGTTGTCAGCGTTAGTTTCCTAGCAAACCTACATTTCTTGAAATTAAACAGCAGAATCGTTTGCCTGGTATTTTGACTTTACAGAGTCAAGTCTTCCAGAAATTGGCGACTGCGAACGATTGATCCGTGTTCAGTCAATTTGAATTAGCCGCCAAAAAGAAAATTCAATTATTTAAGCCTTCAGGAATTAAGGGCCCTTCCAAGGAGAACTCTCTAAGTTAATTCTACTAGAACGTTTTCCTCATTTTAAAATTAAAACAGTTACGGGTGTCGGCCAACTGGTAGTCAGTTTTCGGATATCCTTTCAGTCGCACATGTTTATTATCGTCCTACAAATCAGCTGACTGAAGGAGTCTACGTTCAAAAGAAAAATCAAAACGGATTTAGCAGCCAGACCACTTTCCATTCCCCTTGACGCTGTACCCAGCTCATCTCACCTCCCCACTACGAATAAAATATAGTGGATATAGTGCGTAAGCCACATGAATTTTTTATAACGACAAGCAAGGGCAGCTGAAGCTCTACATACTTCAGGTTTATAGATAAATCCTTAAATTAGAATAGGGTAACTATTTCAGTAGTTACAATATAAAAACTATTATATCCGAGGCTACTCCCTTTTTGAAAGTTAGGTTTATTTAACGACGGCGTTGTTGAACCTTCCTGTCACGTTATAGCGTGACAAAGATACTTTAAATGTGATAACTGACAACGTAGGATTCATTTCCTATTTCAAATATAGATCAGATTTTCTTCTGTCGGCTCTCCTTAAAGGGGCTACGTCACGAGGATTTTGCTATTTTAGGTCAATTCTGTGCTAAAATCATTACCTAGTGCCTTTACTCATACACAAAGGGCTCCCTTAATACTATGAAGAAGATATCAAATGGGTTTTATCAGCGACAGCTCACCATAATAATTTTTTGGGTGGTTTTTGAGAACATAGCATCAAAACGTGAAAAAATTGGCCCAATTTTTTCAAGTTTCAAGCCATTTACATCCTTGCCATCAGTAGCAACAGGCGACAGGAAACAGTTTCAGTGGCGTAAGATAGTCTTTAATAACAAAGCTAGACCATTATTTTTGGAATTCAGTTGATACGAAGATACTTTTGGCTTTTTAAAAAGATACTAAAATAGCATGACATAGCCCCTTTAAATTTAAAGTTTTTTTTTACGGCAGTACTAAAATTACAGATCTCGACGTCAAAGGTTTTTTATTTTGTTGTTGATGTTGATGATATGATGTAGTTGCTGTGATTCGACATAAATGTGATGTCTCAGTCTTCCTGTCTACTTGGTAAGTATATTTAAACAATAGAGTTCTTCTGTCGGAGGCACTATTCTCTGATAGGTTGCTCGAGGGACATGACAGGACGCAAGCAGGTTCTACTGTAAGTACCGCTTCACGCGGAGATTTTTTTCTGCGGTTGCGAAAGTGTTATAATCCGTAAAGTAAATAGCTCCTTGTTTGTCATCTCCTCCCAATGGAGAACTAGTCATCTTGTCAACACTAATATTTCGGGGATCAATTTCCATTGCTACAATCACTGTCCTTTACCATCGTGTTTACGCGCCAGAATTAATTTATTTTCGTCTGCGCGCGCTAAAACAAAAAGGGAATCACCGTCGTTCTTCAGTTTCCGTAAAAACATTTGCTGTTAGGCTTCAAACGCTATTCTACAGAGTACCACAGTAAGCTGGCCTTATCTCAAGTCGGCGAGAATTGCTGAATTAGGTCAGATTTTCCCCGTTCTCGGAGGTCAGTGAGAAGATTGGCTTCCGGTGGACTGCAGTCGTCGTATCAGGAAGATGTCTTCGAACGTATACAGGGACATTTTAAGCATTCACCGTGTTACCGTAAGTTTAAACAGCCTTAACTTTTTCTTATTTCACGTCGGTTTTAAAACAAAGACGACAGTTGTTTCTTTCATCCATCCAGGTACAACGTGCTTGTAATAGGCCGTGGATAATGTATTTCTAGGCCGTCCAATTCAGAAATTTGTTCAGAAAGGTTTTTTAATATGATCGACAGTCACAAAGGTTAAGGATGGTGAGGACACCAGGTAAGTTTAAGCAGTTTTATTTTACCGCTATTGCACAGAATCTCTTAGCTCTATAACATGCGTGGCTGGCGTATTATTATCCGGGCCTCTATTAAAAAGTCCGCGCAAAGGCAAAGTTTAAATGGCGGAGCCATGCAAATGATGTGAAAAGGACTATCGGCTAGCTATAGCTTCACTGGTTATATCAATTTGTGCAACCGGGATTCGAGCTACTGGTAACCGGAATTAGATTTTTCCGAGATTGCTTTATGTTTTAAAACTCAGTTGATTCTGTGAGCTGAGATCTCGGCAAAATGAGTTCTCCCTGTCAACCGGCTATTGACGTCCTACTTATTTATAAATGTGGGCCTTTAAGACATTATATGAAGATTGATACGTGCAGACATGTACATGAAAATGGACACAGAGGTACATTTTATGTGAACTTTAGTTCCTCCGGCATCAAATATGACCATAAATAGAAATTCAACTTTTCACCGGCCAATTAAAGAGGGAATTTCTGCCCTCTCATTTAAGTGTGCATAATCCGTTTGTTGATTCATAGAACGTGGGAATAACACGTACGGCTCATGCACTTTGTAACTCCAGTAACTACAGTTACATGTAAAACAGAAATACTAGTCAATCAGCTTGCTTGCGCTGAACATTTTTTCATCTGAACAGGCCGGTGACATACCTCATACAACTCAATGTAACATAGAAATACTAATCACAGCGGCCACCTCGCGCTTAACTTTTTTTCATCTGAACTGGCGGGTGATACACCTCATACAGTTCGGTGTAACCTAGAAATAATTATCATAGCGGCTAGCTTGTGCTTAACGTTTTCTTCTTTTTTTTTTTTTTCATCTGAACTGGCGGGTGACACACCTCATACAGTTCGGTGTAACCTAGAAATACTAATCATAGCGGCTAGCTTGTGCTTGACTTTCGTCCATCTGAACTGGTGGGTGATACACCTTATACACTTCGGTGTAACCTAGAATTACTAATCATAGCGGCTAGCTTGCGCTTAACGTTTTTCCATCTGAACTGGCGGGTGATACACCTCATACAGTTTGATGTAACCTAGAAATACTAATGATAGCGGCTAGCTTGCGCTTAACGTTTTTTTTCACTGATCTGAACTGGCGGGTGACACACCTCATACAGTTCGGTGTAACCTAAAAATACTAATCGTAGCGGCCAGCTTGCGCTTAACGTTTTTTCATCTGAACTGGGGGGTGACACACCTCATACGGTTCGGTGTAAGCTAGAAATACTAATCATAGCGGATACCTCGCTCTTATTTTTTCTCCATCTGAACTGGCGGGTGACACACCTCATACAGTTCGATGTAACCTAGAAATACTAATCACAGCGGCCAGCTTGCGCTTAACTTGTTCACATCAGAACTGACGCGTAGCACACTTCATACAAATAATTATGTCCTTCTCGCAAGATTTGCACGTTGGCACGTTTCAACTTTTGGGCGAGTATTTGCATTTCCTTTCTGAATCATTCGTTTACCAGTATTCCTTCTTCAGGAACCTATGCATCCTACACTTTTTTTTAATTTCGCACGGTCTTCATATGACTTGCTTCAATTTTTTTATTTCATTAATTCACTAAATCTTCCACAGTCGATAACTAAACACAGTTTTGTTGTGGTTAAGGCTTTCTCGATATTTTTTATCGCATGCACAACCTCACAGGGGCACCCAACGGTTCGTTTCGGGGAATGTCCGTTCGGAAGGCCTAAAATCGCCTGAGATATTCGGATTCAGTTGCAGTGAAAGCTAGAGATTTCTTTGGCGAAACATCACCGCGGACTTTCGAAACAAGAGGACTCATTGTCGTTTAGAGTGCAAAATAAGGTCAGCTAGCATTTTTGGAGAGCCATCAGCAGCTCGGAAATTCGGCGGATAGGATTCTAAAATTTTCTGCGACCTAACTTTTCAGCTAAGAACGCCGCACAGATCAATCTGTATTAGCTTACACATATATGCTTTTAAAAAGCTCTGAAACAATCTACGAAAGCTGAAAATAATATTTCAAGTATTTTGCTAAACATTTTTCGTTGGGTGCCCCTAACCTCAGCCGTACGTGCTTCTTCAGGGTTATATAATTTGTAATCCTTTGCAAAAACGTGATATTTCCGTATTATATATTGCCAAGATAAAAGAAAAAAGGAAAGACAAAACGCCAAGATGAGTCAGCCGCGCTGGTGCGAGAATTTACTCGCAGCGGACGATATTAAAAGAAGAGGAAATTTAACACGCGTTGCCAGGCGCGCTTGATAAACGAGTGCCTGCACAGAATTTACGCCATTGATGGTAGAATGTCAGTCGGCATAATTTCCTCAAATTTATCAGCCTCATCTTACCAGTGGGTACTTGCTTGTGTTATAGTAGCATGGCTTTTTTAATATACATATACTAGTACGATTGTTGTGGTTGGTACCGTGATGCGATATCATGACATTTCCACGCCGCGGA